>CAUYQU010079128.1:0-27110 GCA_963574635.1 Cheracebus regulus
TGGATGGAGGACGGATGGATGGATGGAGGACGGATGGATGGATGGAGGACGGATGGATGGATGGATGGATGGAGGATGGATGGATGGAGTATGGATGGGTGGATGGACGGATGGGTGGTGTTTGCATGTAAACTGCAGAGAAAACAAAACCAAAGCGGATTAGGAACCATTGCTGGTGTCTGAGGGGGAAGGGGCAGCTTTGAGAAGCGGTACAAGAGTCCTGTGCCTGTGCGTCCAGCCCTGGAGCCAGCCAGCACATTTATTTTAAGCTCCTAGAAGCAACTCCTGGGCCCAGGAATGCGTGACTCCTGAGATGGGTCCATGCGTCTCTCTGCACGTCCTTCTCTCAGTAGGCTACAAGGATCCTGCCTTTGTGCCCATTCTCTTCTCACAGATTTCCATGAGCTTTAATTTCTCTTTCTGATCACGGTACGTCCATAAAGCCAGTATTACACTTACATGAAGTATTCTTTTTTGTAATCGTTTTTTTAGAAGGTAAACAAATTTAATAAACCTACCAATAATGATGATTCTGTGTCTTTTTTCACTGTGCTCCCTTTTAAGCTTTAAAATAGATACATTTTTCTATCTATCTTTCTTTTTTTTTCTTTTTTTGAGATAGACTTTTGCTCTTGTCACCCAGGCTGGAGTGCAATGGCACAATCTTGGCTCACTGCAACCTCCGCCACCTGGATTCAAGTGATTCTCCTGCCTCAGCCTTCTGAGTAGCTGGGACTACAGGCACCTGCCACCATGCCCAGCTAATTTTTGTATTTTTAGTACAGATGGGGTTTCACCATGTTGGCCAGGCTAGTCTTGAACTCCTGACCTCAGATGATCCACCCACCTCAGCCTCCCAAAGTGCTGGGATTACAGGCGCGAGCCACTGTGCCTGGCTTAGTTTTTTTGTTTCGTTTTGTTCCCAGTTTGGAATGCAGTGGTGCAAATCATAGCTCACTGGAGTCTCCACCTCCAGGTCTCAAGCGATCCTCACACCTCAACCACATGAGTAGCTGGGAGTACAGGCATGTACCACGACCCCCTTTTTTTTTTTTTTTTTTTTTGAAGCGGTGTCTCGCTCTGTTTCCCAGGCTGGAGTGCAGTGGTGCGATCTCGGCTCACTGAAACCTCGCTTCCTGAGTTTAAGCGATTCTCCTGCCTCAGCCTACTCCCTAGTAGCTGGGATTACAGGCGTCCACCACCATGCCTGGCTAATTTTTGTATTTTTAGTAGAGACAGGGTTTCACCATGTTGGCCATGCTGGTCTTGATCTCCTGACCTCAGGTGATCTGCTCGCCTCAGCTTCCCAAAGTGCTGGGATTACAGGTGTAAGCCACCGTCCTGGCCTAATTTTTAAATTTTTTGTAGAAATAGGGTTTCACTCTGTCTCCCAAGCCAGTCTCAAACTTCCAGACGCAAGTCTTCCTCCTGCCTCAGCCCCCCTAAGTGCTGGGATTACACACATGAGCCACCGCAAATCTCTTTTTCAAAATGATCTTATTTTGGAAAATGTTCAAAGCCACAGAACAATTGCAAGAACATCACCGTAAACACCTTCATGCTCTGTCCTAGACCAGCTCCCAACAGTAGTGCGGCCACTAGCCCCATGTGGCTATTTTCATTTAAAGGTAAATGAGGCTCACGCCTGTAATTCCAGCACTTTGGGAGGCCGAGGTGGATGGATCACCTGAGGTCAGGAGTTCAAGACCAGCCTGACCAACATCGTGAAACCCTGTCTCTACTAAAAATACAAAAAAACTAGCTGGATATGGTGGTGGGCACCTGTAGTCCCAGCTACTTGGGAGGCCGAGGCAAGAGAATCACATGAATCCAGTAGACAGAGGTTGCAGTGAGCTGAGATTCATGCCACTGCACTCCAGCCTGGGCAACAGAGCGAGACTCCATCTATAAATATAAAGGTAATTATAATTAACAGGCTTGCTGGCTTGTGTCTGTAGGCCCAGCTACTCGGGAGGCTGAGGTGGGTGGCACATCACTTGAGGCCAGGAGTTCGAGGCTGCAGTGAGTGATAATTGTCCCACTACACTCCAGCCTCAGTGACAGAGTGAGACTTGTCTCTTAACAAATTTTAAGTAAATGAATTATGCCACACGCAGTGGCTAATGCCTATACTCCCAACACTTTGAAAGGCTGAGGCAGGCGGATCATTTGTGTTCGAGACCAGCCTGGCCAACCATGGAAACCCTATCTCTACTGAAATACAAAAAGTTAATTGGGTGTGGTGGTACATGCATGTAATCCCAGCTACTGGAGAGGCTGAGGCATGAGAATCGCTTCACTTTGGGAGACAGAGGTTGCGATAAGCAGAGATTGCAGCACTGTACCCCAGCCTGGGTGACAGAGTGAGGCTCCAACTCAAAATTAAATAAATACATACATAAAGTCAATCAATTATAGTTAGTTCTCAATAGCTTTACCTGGTTGGTGGCTACTGTATTAACTTGGAGAGACACTGAATATTGCCATCATCACTAAGTTTTGTTGAACACCCACTGTCAACACCTCGATCTTTTTTTCTGAGACAGGATCTCACTCACACCCAGGGTAGAGTGCAGTGGTGCAATCATAGCTCACTGCAGCCTCGACCTCCAGGGCTCAAGGAATCCTCCCAACTCGGCCTCCAGAGTGGTTAGGGCTCCAAGTGTCTAAATTCAAACAATACAGCAATGTTTGTTGCCTGCAGGATGCCTTATCCCACTTGATAGAAATGCCATTGTCAACAGTTTAGAGTGTTTCCTACCAAATCTTTTTCTAATATGCTTGGTCTTAATTTTTTTTTACAATTCTTTTTTCTGGAGGTATAAAATGCATATATTTTGTGTACAAATGGTGTACAAAAGTGTCCATGCCTTTTTTTTTTTTTTTTTTTTGAGACAGAGTGTCACTTTGTTGCTGGGGCTGGTTGCAGTGGCGTGATCTCGACTCACTGCAAACTCCACCTCCCACGTTCAAGCGATTCTCCTGCCTCAGCTTCCCGAGTAGCTGGGATTACAGGTGCCCGCCACCACCACACCCGGCTGATTTTTTGTATTTTTAGTAGAGACGGGGTTTTACTATGTTGGCCGTGCTGGTCTATAACTCCTGACCTCGTGATCTGCCCACCTCGGACTCCCAAAGTGCTGGGATTACAGACGTGAGCCACTGCGCCCAGCCACATCCATGGCGTTTTTGCAAACGGCACTTCTGGAGTCACTGGCACCAGCACAGGAAAAGGAATATCTTGGTTCCAGCAGCCCCAGCCCTCCCCCTCAGATCTCACAGAGATCAAATCTCCCGACTTCTCATTTCCTCTGTTCATCCCCTAGGCTGTTCAGCCAGGAGATAACAGAAGGTTTTTGGAAGCCCCAGAAATGTTATGCTAAGGAATATATTTCTAGGCAGAAGATCCATTGCTCTTGTCAATTTCCTCTGGATTTGCCAGCCAAGAAGGGGTTTGAGGAAAGAAACTTGTTTCTCACAATGCAATTGCCAGACCCATTTGTCATGATCTTTATTTCTTTTGTTCAGCGCACCCTTGAGACCCCATTCCCCCCACCGCTTCACATAGTTTCTTGCTTTGCTTTTTTTTTAGTTTATTTTAAATTTTAATTGTGGTAAAGTATACATGGCATGAAGTGTACCATTTTAACCATTTTAAAGTGCAGAGTTCAGTGGTATTAAGCACATTCACACTGTTGTGCAACCATCACCACCCTCCAGCTCCAGAACTTTCTCAGTTTGCAAAACTGAAACTCTGTCCCCATGAAACACTCACTCTGCACCCTCCTCACCCACATTCTACTTTCTGCCTTTATGAATCTGATGACTCTAGGGACCTCGGATAAGTGGAATTACACAGTGTTTGTCTTTTTGTGTCTGGCTTTTTGAGACAGAGTCTCACTCTGTCACCAGGCTGGAGTGCAGTGGTGTGATCTCAGCTCACTGCAACCTCTGCCCCCTGGGATCACGTGATTCTCGTGCCTCAGCCTCCTGAGTAGCTGGGACTACAGGTGTGTACCACCACACCCAGCTAATTTTTGTATTTTTAGTAGAGCCGAGGTTTCACCATGTTGGCCAGGCTGGTCTCAAACCCTGACCTCAGGTGATCCGCCCGCCTCTGCCTCCCGAAGTGCTGGGATTACAGGCGTGAGCCACTGTGCCCGGCCCTGCTTTCAGTTCTTTTGGGGATATACCCAGGAGTGGAATTGCTGATATAGTAATACTATTTTTAAGTTTTTGAGGAACTGCCATACTGTTTCCCGCAGCAGCTGCACCGTTTTACATTCTCAGCAAGGGGACACAAGGATTCCAATTTATCTATGTCTTGGTCAACACTTGTTATTTTCCAGGTTGGTTGGCTGGTTGGTTGGTTTTGGACAGTAGCCATCCTCATGGCTGTGAAGCGGTTCTCGCTTTGCTTTTTTGGAAGGGAGGTGGGCGGGTGGCATTTTTCCACAGGAGCCTTTGCATCTATCAGGCTCGAGTTGCCCAGTCTTGCCTGGCTTATCTCTGGGACACCTCCTGGCAGCTGCCAAGAGAGGGCTATCTTTAGCCACTGTGGCTTAGGAAGGTTAGCAACTTGCCAAGGTCACAGGTACGCTGCAGCGTCAGAAACGGAACCTGAGGCCTTATCCCCTCTTGATTTCACTGGACATCTTTGTTATTCGCTGCCTTTAGCCACAGCAAAGGTGAGTCCTGTGACAAGATCACACAGCTGGTTATAGAAGGTATGGTCTCAGACACCAAAGGGTGACACACACCCATAGTCCTGACTACTGTGGAGGTTGAAATGGAAGGATCACCTGAGCCACTACACTTCAGCCTGGGGGACAGAGCAAGACCCCATCTCAAAGAAAAAAAAAAGAAAGAAAGAGAAAAGAAAAAAATCATAGGAAAGCAACGAGATGTTCTTCAGGTGGTAGCAGATATAAAAATGATACCAGGCCAGGCACAGTGGCTCATGCCTGTAATCCCATCACTTTGGGAGGCCAAGGCGGGCGAACCAGGTCAGGAGTTCAAGACCACCTTGGCCAACATAGTGAAACCCTGTCTCTACTAAAAATACAAAAAAATTAGGTATTTTTCTGTGGCATGTGCCTGTAATCCCAGCTACTCGGGAGGCTGATGTGGGAGAATCACTTGAACCTGGAAGGCAGAGGTTGTAGTGAGCCAAGGTCGCACCACTGCACTCAAGCCTGGGCGAAAAAGTGAGAATCCATCTCAAAAAAAAAAAAAAATTACTGTTTCTTACAGAAATACCAATGCCTGGTATGGAACCAGCTCCTTAGAGTCGACACTGATCTTTTTTTTGTTTGTTTTGTTTTTTCTGAGACAGGCTGGTCTCAAACTCCAGTGCTCAAGCAATCCTCCTGCCTTAGCCTCCCAAAGATCTGAAACTACAGGTGTGAGCTACTGCATCCAGCTACGTGCCAGGATTCTGTTTCATTAAACAACTATACAGCACCTGCTGAATACCAGGCACTATCTTCATTTAATCCTCATGCCAGGGTGGGCTAGGTGGCTTATGCCTGTAATCCTAGCACTTTGGGAGGCGAAGGCGGGAGGATTGCTGGAGGCCAGGCGGTCGAGGCTGCAATGAGCTATGACTGTGCCACTGTACTTCAGCCTGGAGGACAGGGCAATACCCTGTCCCCTCCCCCGCAAAAAAAAAAAAAGGAGTAAGAATCCTGACGGCAACCCTGACATAGGCACTAGTATGACCCTGATCTTACTAAGGAGGAAAGTACCGAACAGAGGGGTGAAATGTGCCTAAGGTAACACAGCTAGTAAGTGGCAACGCTGGGATTCGAACCCACTAAATCTGGCTGCAGACGACATTCTGCTATGCAGCCTCTCATAGAATCTACTAATTCTCTATGCTTATTGTGTGTATCCCAGGCACACACCGTAGGATGTAAGTTCCAGGAGAAGCTGCTCTCCGTTTTGCCCTTAGAACCCCGCGCTCTACAGAGAACTCGCTCGACTTAAGGAGAAATAAACAGCAGCTTTCCACCCCGCGCAGGCGCATCGGACGGGATAACGGAGACTCCCCCTTCTTGCGCCGATTGGTCATCTCGGATGACTGACGGATGATTGGGCGCAGGCGCACTAGGCCAGACCCAAGGCGGCGGCCCCCATGCGGAGACGCCGTTCCCTATGCCTATTGGCCATTGTTTATGACTGACGTGGAAAAAAGCCAATGGAAAGCAAGCTCTTGGGGAAGAGGGCGGGCCCCTCGGGCAATCAAATTTGCGCGGGTTGGGGACTGCGGTAGTCATGGCCGCCTTCCGCGACATGGAGGAGGTGAGCCAGGGACTGCTCAGCCTGCTGGGCACCAATCGCGCCGAGGCTCAGCAGCGACGGCTGCTGGGGCACCACAAGCAGGTGGTGGAGCGGCTACTGGAGACGCAAGACGGTGCCGAGAAGCAGCTACATGGTGAGGGTCGGAGCGCGGGCGCGGGCCGGCGGGAGACCGGGCCCGGGTGCTGGGAGGGGGCGGCCAGGCCGACATCAAAACTCCTTCTCTCCTGGGCTCTCCCATTTCCTGCCCTATTCCCCCTGGGACGGCCCCCTCTGAACCTTAGTTTCCCCCTCTGAGAAATCGGCTTTATGACAGCAACCATCCCCCGCCCCCCAAGGGTTTAGTGGTAAATATAGGAGCCCCGAGGGGTTGGTCCCTTCTGAGCGCTCCGTGAGCAGGAGCTGGGACTCTCAGGGTTTGAACTGGGGCTTAGGAGTCAAAGCGCCGGGTTCGAATCCCAGCACCCATCCCCACGTCCTCTGTGAGACTTGAGGTGAGTTTCTTAACTTCTCTGTGCCTCAGCTTCCTTCCCTGTCAAATGGTTGTGAAAATAGCCCACCCCTTCTTCCTGAGAAGAATGCACTGGCATTCAGATGTTTTATGGAGCACCTGCTGCCGCCAGGCCCTTGGTGGTGGCAGGGAACAAAAACAGACAAAATTTTTGTCTTAGGGGACTGACATGCATGCTAGTGCCTGGGAGAGGGAGCAGGATTAACAAGAGAAATCCATTTGTCGGTCGGCGCGGTGGCTCACACCTGCAATCCCAGCACTTTGGGAGGCCGAGGCAGGTGGATCACAAGGAGGAAAACTAGGTTGTGTAGGCGGAGTGGTGAAGTTTTGGGGAAAGGCTTCTGTGAAGATAATGTTTGAACAGAAGCCTAAAGGAGGCCTCACACCTGTAACTCCAGCACTTAGGGAGGAAAGGTAGGAGAATTGTTTCAGACCAGGAGTTGGAGACCAGCCTGGGCAACTACTTGCTGATAGCTCATCTCTACTGAAAATAACAAAGCATTATCTCAGCATGGTGGTTCCCACTTGTACACCATTTTAACCATTTTAAAGTGCAGAGTTTAAAATCCCAGCTACTTGGGAGGCTGAAGTGCGAGAATCATTTGAGCCCAGAAGTTGGAGATTGTAATGAGCTGTATTCCACCACCAGCCTGGGCAACAGAGCAAGATAATATCTCTTAAAAAACAAACCTGGGGCCAGGTGTCATGGCTCACGCCTGTAATCCCAACATTTTGGGAGGCCGAGGTGGGTGGATCACCTGAGGTCAGGAGTTCAAGACTAGCCTGGCCAATATGGCGAAACCCCGTCTCTACTAAAAATACAAAAATTAGTGGGCACCTGCAATCCCAGCTACTTGGGAGGCTGAGGCAGGAGAATCACTTGAACCGGGGAAGTGGAGGTCTTAGTAAGCCGAGATCATGCCATTGCACTCCAGACTGGGCGACAAGAGCGAAATTCCATCTCAAAAAAAAAAAAAAGAAGGGACCATTTGCATGCATCCAAGATGCCATTGAATGTTAAGACTTACTTTACATTAGAGGAAGATTAATTTAAAAAAAAAAAAAAGACTTACTTTAAAGAGGAAAAAAAATCTGGGCTAACAAATATCTTTGTGCATGTGTGGTTGTGTTTTTGGTTTGTTGTTCTTTTTCTTTTTTTTTTTTTTCCGCCGCCGCTGCCTCCGTTTTGTTTTGTTTTTTTTGAGACAGAGTCTCCCTCGGTCACCAGGCTGGAGTCCAGTGGCACAATCTTGGCTCACTGCACCTTCTGCCTCCCAGGTTCAAGTGATTCTCCTGCCTCAGCCTCCCAAGTAGCTGGGACTATAGGCACGTGCCACCACAGCCAGCTATTTTTTTGTGTATTTTTAGTAGAGACGGGGTTTTACCATGTTGGCCAAGATCGTCTCTATCTCCTGACTTCACGATCTGCCGGCCTCAGCCTGCCAAAGTGCCAGGACTACAGGTGTGAGCCACCGTGCCCAGCCCATCTCCACCATTTTTAAGTGTGCAGTTCAGTGGCGTTAAGCACGTTCTCACTGTTGTGCAGCCATCACCATCATCCATATCCAGAACTTTCTCATCTTTACAAACCGAAGCTCTGTCCCCATGAAACACTCACTCCCCATCTCCTTCTCAGACCGTGGCACCCACCTGCTACTTACTCTCTGTCTCAAATGTGACTCCCTAATATCTACCCTTCATAGTGGAATACCCTTTTGTGTCTGGCTTATTTCACTGAGCCTGAGGTCCTCTACGTTCATCCATGTTCTAGCCTGTGTTCCTGGCAGTGTGGATTGCAAATGCACAGGTCAGGAGGTGAGAATGAACTTGGCCATTAGAAGGGGGTGTTAGAAGATGAGCTCTGACTGCCAGGCCTGGGGAGTGCCCGGGAGGAGTTTGAATGTTATCCTGAATGTGATGTCCCGGGCAGCCTCTTCCCTCCTCCTCCTTCCACCCCTCCATTGGAAAAGATGGCCAGGGGCAGAACTGTGTTACTTACAGTTAAATGATTACAAGCTTGCTTTGCTTTTTTACACTGAGATTTGTACCACGGATCAAATATTGAATTAAGAAAACTCCAAGCTATGGTGCAGTAAAATAAAAGCAGAGATCAAGCGGTAAGAGGGGTCCATCTGGGATGGTAAGACCATCTGGGAGCGCTATAACTGCAGAACGCTGCCGTGTGGTTGCAGAGCAGGAAAAACTGCTTTTGTCCCACGTCTCTTCCCAACATAGAGTCTGCGTGAGGGTCTCGTAAAGAGAACTTGCACAAGAACTCTGGGAAGGAATGCAACCTGTGCTCTCCAGACTCGGAAGGGTCTTTGCAGATGGGAGCTTGCAAGGCCGGAAGGCCTTGCAAGGTGGAGATAACTGGAACTCCACAGGCTCTGCTTATGTTCTCAGAATATGGAGCAATTCTGATTGCTCTGTGTCCACCATGCTCGGCAGATAAAAGCCCCTTGTTGCATTGTGTGTGCTCAGACCATATGGCGCCTCATCCGCTGTGCCTCTTTTGCCAACGCACCTGGATAGGAAATGGGTGGTAGAAACTCAGTGTCCTTAGTTGGCATTTCTTAGAAGAACCACATTTGCTATTGAATGCTGCAGACACATGCTTCTCCCCCGCAATCCCCCATCTTCCTTCTCAACCCCCCTCCCCACAGCCTGCAAGATTAACAAGATAATGCACCCAAACCTGCCTGAGAGTGCCTGGGACCCCTGGACCCATGCTGTGAACTTTTGTCTCTGTCGTCTTTTACTTTCTTTTGTCTCTGTCTCACTCCCTCATCACCACCCGGGACACCCACGTACAGGGTTGGGCTGGTCCCCTCCTCTGATGGCCTGAGGAGAACAGTATGACTCAGCCAGCCTGGCCTTTAGCAGAATGGATGAATCTGGGGCCAAGGAAACTGACAGTCCGGGTCCAGGATCCTGGGCTTTGAGTCAAACAGATGCAGTTCACATCCTAGGTTTGGAGCTGCACACCTGTGGGCGACTCACTGAACTTCTCTGGGCCGTTTTTTTCATGTCCCCGATGTGGGGCAGAGGAGTTAAAGTACCCCCACAGGCTGGGCGGGGTGGCTCACGCCTGTCATCCCAGCACTTTGGGAGGCCAAGGTGGTGGATCACTTGAGACCAGGAGTTCAAGACCAGCCTGGCCAACATGGTCAAACATGTTCTCTACTAAAAATACAAAAATTAACTGGCCGTTGTGGCACGTGCCTGTAATTCCAGCTACTTGGGAGGCTGAGACAGGAGAATTGCTTGAACCTGGGAGATGGAGGCTGCAATGAGCTAAGATTGTGCCACTGCACTCCAGACTGGGTGACAAAGCAAGACTGTTTAAAAAAAATAGGCCAGGTGCAGTGGCTGATGCCTGTAATCCCAGCACTTTGGGAGGCTGAGGCAGGTGAATCACCTGAGGTCAGGAGTTCGAGGCCAGCCTGGCCAACTTGATGAAACCCCCCAGCTCTACTAAAAATATAAGAATTAGCTGGGCTTGGTGGCACATGCCTGTAATTCCACCTATCTGAAGGCGGAGACTCGAGAATCACTTAAACCTGGGAGGCGGAGGTTGTAGTGAGCTAAGATCGCCCCACTGCATTCCAGCCTGGGCAACAGAGGGAGACTGTATCTCAATAATAATAAAATAAAATAAAAAGTACCCCCTCAGAGAGTTTTGAGAATATGTCAAGTAGGAGCACCTTACAATGAACAGCTGTGAGGTAGAGATTACTACTCAGGAAAGACTCCAGAAAGACTTGGTTGTCTTTGGAAGGGCGAACAGATAGAGGGTGGGAAGGCTGTGTGAGCCGACCGGAGCCTCAGCTGTCCCAACAGGAAGTCAGCAGGCACCGTCCGAACCAGACCCATCAAGAAATAGCAGCATAAGCAAGTTGTTTAGAAATGCGGAGGCCAGTGCCAGAGAAAACAGCTACGACTTGAAAGTGGCTGCTCTGGAAGGGTGGAGAGGCTTGGAGAAGGGTGTGTACATCTGTGTTTATGTTTTCAGAACCATGTACATGGCATACTGTGATTAAAAATAACGTAAACCCCCCACTGCTAAATTTGACTGGCTTTTTAAAAAAATAATGTAAGTTTCTAAAAACTTGAACATGGGCCCTTTGGGAAGCATTTAATCTGCCTTCTCTGAGTTGGCAGGTTTCTAGGAAGGAACCAGTAGCCTTCTTTTTTTGTTGTTGTTGGTTTGGTTTGGGTTTTTGGGACACAGTCTCGTGCTGTCGCCCAGGCTGGAGTGTAGTGGCACAGTTAGGACGATTATGCTCACTGTAGCCTCGACCTCCCCGGTTCAGACGATTCCCCAATCTCAGCCTCCCAAGTAGCTAGGACTATAGGCGCACACCACAACGCCCAGCTAATCTTGTATTATTAGCAGAAATGGGGTTTTGCCACATTGCCCAGGGTGGTCTCAAACTCCTGGGCTCAAGGGATCCTCCTGCCTTGGCCTCTCAAAGTGCTGCATTGCAGGCACGAGCCACTGCCCAGCCACCAGAAACCTTCTTAAGATTTGTTTTTATTTCTTAAAATCTATTTAAAAAATTTTTTTTATTTTAGACGTTTTCCAGTAAAGACCAGAAATCCTGCTAAACAAATTCTAAGAGAGTTGAAACACTCTTAACGTTTTTTGTTGTTGTTTGTTTAGTTCTGTTGTTCTTAGAGGTGGGGTCTCACTGTGTTGCCCAGATTGGTCTCTCACTCCTGAGCTTAAGCCATCTCCTGCCTCAGCCTCTCAAGTAGCTGGGGCTACAACTTAACGTGGCTCTTTTGTTGTCGTTGATTTTTTTTGAGACAGGGTCTTGCTCTGTTGCCCAGGCTGGAGTACAGTGATATAATCTTGGCTCACTACAACCTCCGCCTCCTGGGTTCAAGTGATTCTCCTGCCCCAGCCTCCTGAGTAGCTAAGGCTACAGGTACCTGCTACCATGCCTGGCTAATTTTTTGTGTTTTTAATAGAGATGGAATTTTACCATGTTGACCAGGCTGGTCTCAAACTGGTGACGTCAGGTGATCTGCCCACCTGGGCCTCCTGAACCACCATGCCTGGCCTAACTTTTTTTTTTTTTTTTTAAGTTTTATAGAGTTGGGATCTCCCGATGTTGTCCAGGCTTGAACTCTTGGCATCAAGCGATCCTCCCGCCTCAGCCTCCCAAAGTGCTGGGATTATAGGCATGAGCCACCATGCCCAGCCAACTATATTGTTATAAACCATTTCGGGTGTGTGAAGAAGGACCAGGTTTTATTTTTGGTGTATTTCAATGTGTTTTGGTGAAATAGTAGTTGTACAAGTTGCCAGTGGAACTCTCTGGACTCAGGGCTGCAGGCAGGAAGGGGCATGTTTCTTGCCAGTGGAGGTGGCGACCCACCTTCTCTCAGCCCTCCTTGGGGAAGGACAGACCCTAGGGAGCCTGCTTCTCTCCACCCTGCAGAGATCCTCACCATGGAGAAGGAAGTGGCCGAGAGCCTTCTCAACGCAAAGGAGCAGGTGCACCAGGGAGGTGTGGATCTGCAGCAGCTGGAAGCCGGGCTTCAGGAGGCCAGGGAGGAGGACGCCCAGCTGAAAGCCAGCCTCCTATATCCTTTTCTGCAAACAGGTCAGCCTTGGTGGAAAACACGCATTGGATGAGGCACGGTGGCTCACGCCTGTCATCCCAGTACTTTGGGAGGCCAAGGCAGGCAGATCATGAGGTCAGAAGATTGAGACTATCTTGGCTAACACAGTGAAACCCTGTATCTACTAAAAATGCAAAAAATTAGCTGGGCATGGTGGTGGGTGCCTGTAGTCCCAGCTACTCGGGAGGCGGGGGCTGGAGAATTGCTTGAACCCGGGAGGCGGAGGTTGCAGTGAGCCGAGATCCCACCACTGCACTCCAGCCTGGGTGACAGAGCAAGACTCTGACTCAGGGAAGAAAGTGCGTAGATAGAGCCGAGGCCCCGGCCTCCCGGCTGCAGTGAACGCAGGGGCAGCCCCGTCTCAAAAGCTGGGATCCTTAACTACCTGCCCTACGCAGCTCACCAGAGAGCTGGAGGAGCTCAAGGAAATCGAGGCGGATCTGGAACGACAGAAGAAGGAGGTCGACGAGGATACGACAGTCACAATCCCCTCGGCTGTGTAGGTCCCGCCGAAGCGTGTGCCCGCCTGTGCCTCCTTGTTGACTTGTTCAGGCCGGCTCTTGGCTGAAGTTGGTGCTGGGTAACTTTCTTTTTTTTTTGGTCCTCTTGTGTAGGTACGTGGCTCAACTTTACCACCAAATTAGTAAAATCGAGTGGGATTACGAGTGTGAGCCAGGGATGATCAAAGGCAGTATCCTTTTTGGGAGACATTGTAACCCTTATGCACTGTAGGTAGGGAGGTAAAATGGTGCATAGCAAGACCCTGTAAAAATCAGCCAGGTGTCGGGCCGGGTGCGGTGATCACGCCTGCAATCCCAGCACTTTGGGAGCTGAGGTGAGCAGATCACAAGGTCAGGAGTTCGAGACCAGCCTGACCAACATGGTGAAACCTTGTCTCTACTGAAAATACAAAAATTAGCGAGGCGTGGTGGTGCACACCTGTTATCCCAGCTACTCAGGAGGCTGAGGCAGGAGAATCGCTTGAACCCGAGAGGCAGAGGCTGCAGTGAGCTGAAATCTTGCCACTGTACTCCAGCCTGGGCGACAGACTGAGACTTTGTCTCAAAAAAAAAAAGAAAAAAAATTTGCCGGGCATGGTGGTCTACACCTGTAATCCCAGCTACCTGGGAGGCCGAGCCAGGAGGATCATTTGAGGCCAGGATTTTGAGACCAGCGTGGGTAGTACTGAGACCCTCGTGTCTACGATAAATATATAGTAAACGCAGACCGGGTGCTGTGGCTCACACTTGCAATCCCAGCACTTTGGGAGACCACGGCGGATAGATCACCTGAAGGTCAGGAGTTTAAGACTAGCCTGGCCAACATGGTGAAACCCCATCTCTACTAAAAATGCAAAGATTAGCCAGGTGTGGTGGCATGTGCCTGTAGTCCCAGTTACTCGGGAGGCTGAGGCATGAGAATTGCTTAACCCCAGGAGGTGGATGTTGCAGTTAGCTTAGATCATACCACTGCACTCCAGCCTGGGCAACAAAATGACTTTGTCTAAAAAAAAAAAAAAAAAAAACCAGGGCATGGTAGCTCACTCCAGTAATCCTAGCACTTTCGGAGGCTGAAGCAGGCGGATCACCTGAGGTTGAGAGTTCAAGACCAGCCTGACCAACATGGAAAGACCCCGTCTCTACTAAAAATACAAAATTAGCTGGGCGTGGTGGCGCATGCCAGTAATCCTAGCTACTCCGGGAGGCTGAGGCAGGAGAATCACTTGAACCTGGGAGGCCAAAGTTGCCATGAGCTGAGACGGCGCCATTGCCCTCCAGCCTGGGCAATAGGAGGAAACTGTCTCAAAAATAAAAAGTAAATGCAGTGTCCTTTTCCCCGTGGGGTTGTGTGTGGGGCTGTGTCCTAAGCTTTCCTTACATCTTTGCCTCAGTCCATCATGGCCCGAGTGTGGCCCAGCCCATCCACCTGGACAGCACCCAGCTCTCCAAGAAATTCATCAGCGACTACCTCTGGAGCCTGGTGGACACCAAGTGGTAGCCTGGAGCCTCTTGGCTGCATCTTGCACCCAGCGGGCATCTGCCCCCATCAGATCCGTTTCACCTCCCACAAGTGTTAGAGACGGGGGAAGCAAGGTACCCGTGAGGAGCTGGGGGTTAAGCAAGGGACAGGGCTGTGACGGGTGGGACGCAATTGAAGGGACAAGAGCTCAACCGTGGCCATTTTTCCCTGTGGCCTGTTGGCGTGGTGGATACCACCAGTCTGCGCTCAGGCTTTCCTTTGGGGACTGGCAGGGCCTGTGGCTTGCATAGGAGCCCGTCTCTGGCTCCAGGGCAGGCTCTGTGTCAGAGACTACGACTAGTGTCTTTTATCACTCGTTCTTCCCTCCCTCCTTCATAAAGGGAGTCCTTTTAGTTGCCCAGTTAAAACAACACATCCCAGCGCCCTTGTAGTTAATGTCCAGCCAGTGAAATGTACATGGAACTGTTAAATGACACTTCTAGAAGGATTTTTTTTTTTTTTTTTTTTTTAATGAGAGGAGGTTTCACCATTGTGGCCCAGCTGGTCTCGAACCCCTGAACTCAGGTAATCCACCCGTCTCAGCCTCCCAAAGTGCTGGGATTATAGGTGTGAGTCACCAGGCCTGGCCTAGAAGGATTCTTAAAAGATAAGTACACCCTTGCTTCCCCCTTCCTATTTCCTGGAATTTGAGCGTAATGGCTAGAGCCCTGGCAGCTATACTGCCACATGTGCAGAGGAGTGCAGTCCTTTACGGATGACAGAAGTCTGGTCCCCTGGTGACGGCAGAGCCAGATAATCAGCACAGACTTATTTAAATGGGAGAGGCCAGGCGCAGTGTCTCTCACACCTGAATCCCAGCACTTTTGGGGGCTGAGGTGGTCACATCATGAAGTCAGAAGATTGAGACCATTCTGGCCAACATGGTGAAAGCCCATCTACTAAAATACAAAAATTAGCTGGGTGTGGTGGCACATACCTATAATCCCAGCTACTTGGGAGGCTGAGGCGGGAGAATCGCTTGAACAGGGAGGCAGAGATTGCAGTGAGCTGAGATCACGCCATTGCGCTCCAGCCTGGGGACACAGTGAGACTCTGTCTCAAAAAACAAAAATAGGGGAGAGAAGGAGAAGAACCAACTTCAGTTTCTACCTTGTGTAAGCTGCTGGTTTGGGGGTTTTCTATGACAACAAAATAAACCGTATCTGATTGAACACGTACTCCAGTCGAGCCGGCCCATTGATATGTTCACCGTTCCCCCGTCCTTGGTGTTGGGGTACCGCTAAGGAGCGGAGGCTTGCACTCCACCTGTCTGCCTAAGGGAGGAGAGAGGGACGTGGGGTCCCACTGACACAGTTGCCCCCAGATACAGCTTTGCCCTTGGATGTGTTAGTTCCATGAACTTGGGCTTGGGTTTCATCATGTCCCTGTCCACAACTGAATTTCAGTGCAGGTTTTTTTTTTTTTTTTGAGACAGAGTCTCACTCCGTCACCAGGTGCCAGGCTGGAGTGCAGTGGCACGATCTTGGCTCACTGCAACCTCCACCTCCCAGGTTCAAGCAATTCTGCCTCAGCTGCCCGAGTAGCTGGGACTACAGGCGCATGCCACCACGCCGAGCTAATTTTAGTAGAGACGGTTTCACCATGTTGGCCAGGACAGTCTCGATCTCTTGACCTCGTGATCTGCCCGCCTCGGCCTCCCAAAGTACTGGGATTACAGGTGTGAGCCACCACGCCTGGCCTTTTTCTTTTTTTGGTACTGAGTCTTACTCTGTAGCCAGGCTGGAGTGCAGTGAGACAATCTCAGCTCACTGCAACCTCCACCTCCCGGGTTCAAGCAAGTCTCCTGCCTCAGCCTCCCGAGTAGCTGGGATTACAGGTGCAGGCCACCACGCCTAGCTAATTTTTATGTTTTTAGTAGAGACGGTTTCATTATGTTGGCCAGGATGGTCTCAATCTCTTGACCTCATTATCCGCCCACCTTGGCCTCCCAAAGTGCTGGGCAAGCCCCTACCCGGCTGCAGTTCGTTTTTAATCAGAGATGGGTGTTTTAAGGCAGAGGGAACAGCTTTAACAGCATCTGCGCACGTGAGGCGGACACCGAAATGGTTCATTCACGTGACCCTCGGAGGTCTTGGGTAAGAATGCTGAACTGGTGGCCTCTAGGGAAATCAACCTAGAAAAGAGGGATCAGGGCCCGGTGCGTGGCTCACGCCCATAATCTGAGCACCTTGGGAGGCCGAGGGGGGCAGATCACAAGGTCAAGAAAATGAGACCAGCCTGGCCAACATGGTGAAAGCCGTCTCTACTAAAATTACAAAAATTAGCTGGGTGTGGTGGCGCATGCCTGCAATCCCAACTACTTGGGAGGCTGAGGCAGGAGAATTGCTTGAACCAGGACCCAGGAGGCAGAGGTTGCAGTGAGCCAAGGTCGCGTCACTGCACTCCATTCTGGGCTATAGAGCGAGACTCCGTCTCAAAGGAAAAACCTCTTGTGTACCTGGAAGCCCCAGGCAGGGACCAGTCTGCAAGTCGGGTACCAGGGTTAGCTGAGCGCTGCCGTCACAACCTGGGTCATTCCTTCCCACATACGGGACAGGACATGCTACCACCAGCCGGTTCACTGGTGCCACCGTGGGCGCTGGGAGTGAATGGGCCCAGCCCACAGCTGGGAGTCCTGGGGTTAAGGGGATGGGAACATTTCCCTCTGGTCCTGCAAACTGCAGCTCTGAGTACCCTGGAGAGAAGGAGGCGTGGGGGCAGGGGGGCCATTGTGGTGAGGACTCTGGGAGCCGGGGCTTATCTGTACCCCTGGCCCAGTGCCCGCACCGCCCCCCACCCTGGAGTTGGGGCTCCCTCCCGCAGGAATGGCCTGGCTTTGTCCCCAGAGGGGCCGAGGAGCCACTGCCCTGCTCTGTCACTCCCTACTCCCTCCACCCCAACAGTCTGGACCTCAGTTTCCCCAAGGAAGAGAGGGTCACATCAGGGAGCCTGTGCCAGGGCTCAAAGGGGTCCTGCCCACCACCCACATCCCCATCCCCATCTCCCGCCCCCAGGCAGGCCCGGGGTCCCTTCTGTGGGACGAGTGAGTTGGAGAGGAACTTGGCCTGGTGGGGACCCAGCAGGCGGGTTCCGGGAGGTGCCTGATCTCCGCCGGGAGAGGCCCCACTCCGCATGCCTGGTCCCTGACTCACTGCCGGCGCTGGCTGGATGCCCAGGACAGCCTGAGGCCCGTGGCCTCCAGCCCCACCCCCGTCCCCGTTTGTTCTCCCTCTGAGAGCTGCCCCTTTGGCCACCAGCTCTTTCTTGAATGATGGAGATAGGCCAGAGGCTTGCTGACGGCTCAGCCCAGCCCTGCTGAGGTGGGATAGGGTTCCAGTCCCAAGGACTACCCTGGAGTCTGAACTTCAGCAGTGAAGCTCCCAAACCCTCCCTAGGGGTAGGGTGGTCTCGCTCAGGACCAGGGGCAGTACGTGTATACCAGTAGCCCCTGGAGGGTCATCCTGGCTTCTCCAGTGAGAAGCGGCCCCTCCTGAGGAGTCTGCCCTGTGTCCGAAGCCACCCAGGTGGAAAGAGGCCAAGCCAGGGTGGGCGCCCACACCTGCACCCGCTCGAGCCCCAGGGGCGGTGATGGGGCAGCCCGAGGATTTAGCCACCGAGTCATTATTGGCAGGCGATGTGCAGGTCACGAATTCACACCACGGCCGGCCCTCGCTGGTGTTTCTGGGGAAGGGAGCCCAGGGACTATGGAAGCAGTACGCCCCTTAATCGGGCCGTGCTGCTCGCTGGTGGCTTCCCCTGAGGACTAGACTTGTATCTTCCCCAGGACTCCCCAAGCCCTGCGGAGATAAAGTACATCCTTGGGCCAGTGATGGAGGCCACCCAGAGGGGCAGGCAGGTGGGAGTAGCGTGGGATGGCTGAGCCTTTTTCTCTCTCTCTCTTTTTTTTTTTTAGCAATAGGGTCTCAGTCTATCGCCCAGGCTAGAGTGCAGTGGCGCCATCAGCTCACTGCAGCCTCGAATTCATCAACTCAATCCTCCTGCCTCGGCCTCCCAAGTCGCTGGGGCCTAGCTTTTCATAGAACCCTCCTCTGACCTGGCATTCAGTGCCCCTTCCCTGATAGTTCTGGACTAAGACGTTGTCAGAGTTCTTCCCAGTTTATGGTTAAAAGAAAGAGATTGCCTGGGCATGG
Source organism: Cheracebus regulus (assembly GCA_963574635.1). Classification (NCBI taxonomy): domain Eukaryota; kingdom Metazoa; phylum Chordata; class Mammalia; order Primates; family Pitheciidae; genus Cheracebus; species Cheracebus regulus. Next base: position 18,613 of record CAUYQU010079128.1, read on the forward strand.
TGGCTCAAGCCTGTAATCCCAGTACTTTGAGAGGCTGAGGCCAGTGGATCACAAGGTCAGGAGGTCGAGACCAGTTGGCCAACGTGGTAAAACTGTCTCTACTAAAAACACAAAAATTCGCTGGGCATGGTGGCACACACCTGTAATCCCAGCTACTGGGGAGGCTCAAGCAGGAGAATCACTTGAACCCAGGAGGCAGAGGTTGCAGTGAGCCGAGATCGCACCACTGCACTCCAGCCTGGCAACAGAGTGAGACTCCGTCTCAAAAATTTAAAAAAAAAATCCATTTTCAGGCCTTGTTTAAAAAAAAACAGATTGTGATGGGCTTGCCTGTGCACAGGAAGCAAGTTTCCAAGGCTGGATTTGAACCGAGGGTTGTTGGATCTGAAACCTGAGTCTCCCTTCTGGGCTGGACAGCATAGGAGAGGCCAGGAAGACTGGTTTTGTGTCATTGGCATGACAGTGCTAGGATTCCCAGGGGACCCTCCGGGCAACTCACCTAAGTATGTGGGCCACGCTGGGCTACTCTCAGGGTGGCCCCACGATCTCTCGTGGCCTCCCTTTTTTTTTTTTTTTTAAAGACGGAGTCTCACTCTGTCTCCAGGCTGGAGTGCAATGGCGCAGTCTCAGCTCACTGCAACCTCCTCCTCCCAGGTTCAAGCAATTCTAATGCCTCAGCCTCCCAAGTAGCTGGGATTACAGGCGCCTGCCACCACACCCGGCTAATTTTTGTATTTTTTTAGTAGAGACAGGGTTTCACCATCTTGGCCAGGCTGGTCTGGAACTCCTGACCTCAGGTGATAGACCCACCTTAGCCTCCCAAAGTGCTGGGATTACAGGTGTGAGCCACTGTGTCCGGCCGGCCTCCCATATTTACTCAGAAATGTGGACTGGGCCAGGCGCTGTGGCTCATGCCTGCCATCCCAACACTTTGGGAGGCCAAGGCAGGAGGATTGCTTGAGCTGAAGGGTTCAAGATCAGCCTGGATAACACGGTGAGACCTCTGTCTCTACAAAAAAAGCCTGAAAAATTAGCCAGGCATGGTGTGTGCACCGTCGTCCTGGCTACTTGGGAGGCTGAGGTGGGAGGATCACTTCAACCCTGGAAGGTTAAGGCTGCAGTGAGCTAGGATCGAACCACTGCACTCAAGCCTGGGTGACAAAGGGAGACCCTGTCTCAAAAAAAAAAAAGGAGGTGGGGAAAGGGAGGGGACGATGGTGGGGGTGGGTACAGAGAGGCCATGTGTTGGCTCATGCCTGTAATCCTAACACTTTGGGAGGCCAAGGCCGATGGATCAGTTGAGGTCAGGAGTTCAAGACCAGTGCGGCCAATATGGTGAAACCCCATCTTTACTAAAGATGCAAAGACTGGTCAGGCATGGCGGGGTGTGCCTGTAATCCCAGGTCCTCTGGAGGCTGAGGCAGGAGGCGGCTGTAAGCTGAGATCACACCACTGAACTCTTGCCTGGGCAACAGAGCAAGACTCTGTCTCAAAAAAAAAGGAGAAAGGGTGGGGAGGAGAGAGAAAACAAAAAGAGAAAAAGAAAGAAAAAGAGAAGGAGGGAAAGGGAGGGAGGGAGGGAGGGAGAGAAAAATGTGTACTGTAAGCCTGACCCGCCAGGCCCTCCTGCATAGAGCCACACCCCAGTAGAGGCCACCAGGAGGACAGGGCAGTGCTGTGTGCCTGGGTCTGTATTACCTTACAAGTGAGGAAACCAAGGCACAGAAGTTCAAGCTATTTGTGTCAGGTTTTCTGCAGGTGGGTGGCAGACCAGCCCTTTAACCCGAGATGTGTGTGTTCAGAGCTTGTGCTGTTAATCCCGACTGACAAATGAGATCATTTCAGAAAGCAGTGAATGAACTGAAGAAAATAAAATGCTGTGGGTTGGTGGGGCGGGAACACTGTGGCTCTGTGGGAGGCCCAGGGAGGAAGTGTCATTTGTCCCAGACGTAAGTCCTTAGAGGATAAAAATGTGGAGACGGTGAGCCAGACAGGGGAAACAGCAAAGCTGGTGTGGAGGAGACAAAGGGGGCAGCAGGCTTGCAGGGGTCCTTGATCACGCCAGACCTGCAGTCCAGAGGGCAATGTGCAGAGGCTTTTCCGATTCCAAGACAAGCCCCAGCTCTGGGAGAAGAGAATCTGACATGGGCCCCTTGACACAGGCCCCGCCTGTCTAGGAGGCTGATGTCACTATTTACCCCCAGCTCCCTGCTCCCCATCCCAGGAACAGCCCCAGAGCCGCCCAGCCCAGGGGAGGGACAGCTCCGGATAGAGCAGAAAGTCACCAGGAAACTCAAGCAGCTCTGCTCAGTGGGGTGATGGGGTCCGGGGACTCCCACTAAGTGGCTTTTTTATTCCTTCGTCATCACGGAAAATCACTGCCTGCAAGGGAGGCGGGTGCTGACCCCAGACTGGGGGGCGTGGGGGGACTAAGCTGGGGCCAGCTGCAGGGCTGGGCAGCTCACACACTCTCCCCGCCTCCCTCCTGCAGCCCCGGCTCAGCCCAGCGGGCTCCAGGCTGACTCACTGCAGACAGCTGTGGTCTGGGATGTCTTGGGCTGCTGGAAGGAGACCCGCCTGGGGATGGGAGTTGGGGGAGAGTCAGCAGGGGCACTAGCTGTGGGTGTCAGACTGATAGGGGGTGGGACAGATTCCGCTCATCATCCACCCTGTCCTGGCCAGAGCTCTTGAGCCTGCTAGGACAGGACCACCACCTTTCACCGCGTCTGCAGGGGTGGCGGTCCCCAAGCTGCAGGCTGCCCCCAGCCCTGCAGGACAAGCACCTTTGGGTGGGTGGGTGCTGAGCCTGCAGACCAGGGAGCCAGCAGCGCATTCTACCAGGATCCTGTTCTGAGCAGCCCGAGAAGATCAGAATCCAGACACAGTGACCTGAGCCTCCTGTTCCTCTCTGTAAGATGGGCAGCTGTCATCACCTGAGGTTGGGAGTTCGAGACCAGACTGACAAACATGGAGAAACCCCGTCTCTACTAAAAATACAAAATTAGCCTGGGGTGGTGGTGCATGCCTGTAATCCCAGCTATTCTGGAGGATGAGGCAGGAGAATTGCTTGAATCCTGGAGATGGAGATTGTGGTGAGCCGAGATCACGCCATTGCACTGGGCAACAAGAGCAAAACTCTGCCTCAAAAAAAAAAAAAAAAAAAAAAGGTGGCTGTCATCCTCCTTCGCTCCAGCGACCATCGGGGGAGAACAGTGGATTGTCAGGAAACGCTGAATGCCTACATGTCTGTGTAACCCTCAAAGCCCTGGTACAGGCTCCCAATGCAGCAGCCAACGCCGATGCCAGAACCTTTCATCACCTCTGGCCTCTCCTCTGGGCTGTGCCCCACCCGTCTGTGCCCCGGCCCCTACCCTGCCTGGGGACGCACCCCGGTCCTGCCCACCCTCCCAGTGCAGTCTCGGCACCCTCCAGCCGCTGCCTCCCGGGCCTTCCCGTTTTCCTGGCCATCCGAGCCCGCTTATCCTGTTTGCCACTCGGTTGAGCACCGATCTCGTCAATCAAGCAATTATTGAGCGCCTGTGTGCAGGCCGGGGGCCGCTTCCTGTGTGGGCGGCTCGGTTTTCCCTCCCAGGGGCGTTTTGGAAGCTTCCCAAAACAAAAGGCGGAAGGCAGGAAGGAAGCGCCACCGTGTGGACAGGGGAAAGATGACAGGCCCTGCCTTTGTCTCCGGGCGCCTGCGCAGCCCCCATCCAGCCCCACTTCCAGAGCCCCTGGGGAGGGGGGATCAGCTCTGTCTCCATTGTCGGGTGGGGAAACTGAGGCTCTGAGGTGCCCGTCACCCAGCGAGTCAGTGGCAGAACCGGGATATGAACCCAGATGAACCGGCCAGTCTGCTCTTTTTGTTTTTTTGCAGGGGTTTTTTGAGATGGATTTTTGGTCTTGTCCAGGCTGGAGTGCGGTGTCCTGATCTCGGCTCACCACAACCGCCACCTCCCGGGTTCAAGTGATTCTCCTGCCTCAGCCTCCGGAGTAGCTGAGATTACAGGCATGCGCCACCACGCCCAGCATATTTTGTATTTTTAGTAGAGACGGGGTTTCTCCTTGTTGGTCAGGCTGGTCTCGATCTTCCGACCTCAGGTGATTTGCCCGTCTTGGCCTCCCAAAGTGCTGGGATTACAGGAGTGAGCCACCACGCCCCCAGCCACGTTTGTGGACCTAACCACCCCAGTGCCTCCCCTACTCTGCCCCTCCTTCGTTCCACCCAATAAGGCACCATTCCCCGGGAGCCAACAGCCTGTCCCTGTTGGGTTCAGCCTGTGGGAGGCACTGGTGGGAGATGGAGCCTGGGCAGGGGACAGGCTGGGGTCTTCCTTCCCTGGCTCCGCCAGGGACCCTGTCTGCAGCACTTCTTTCGCTCCTTTGAGTTTCCGGCTCCCACCAGCTCCCAGGCTCCAGAAACACTTCTTCCTCTCCTGGTTTTGTGGTTTAGCACTTTCTGCTGGTTTAGCACTTTCTCCTGGTTTAGCACTTTCTGCTGTTGCTTATTTCTGGGTTATCTCACTGTCTCCCCAATTTAATCTTGAACGCTTTGTATGATTTTATGGTCCACTACACATCATATAAAATTGTCCATGCTGACCATTTTTTTTTATTATTATTATTTTCTGAGACAGAGTCTTGCTTTGCCCCCAAGCTGGAGTGCAGTGGTGCGATCTCGACTCACTGCAACCTCCACTTCCCAGTTTCAAGCAATTCCCCCGCCTCAGCCTTCCAATAGGTGGAACTACAGGCGCACACTACCATGCCCGGCTACTTTTTTATATTTTAGTAGAGGTGAGTTTTCACCATGTTGGTCAGGATAGTCTCGATCTCCTGACCTTGTGATCCGCCCACCTTGGCCTCCCAAAGTGCTGTAATTACAGGTGTGAGCCACCACGCCCGGCCATCTTGAACATTTTTAATGATTTTAATTATGGTCATTACGCATCATATAAAATTGACCGTGTTAACTGTTAAAAACATTGAATGAAGAACCCCCCCTTAAACAGGCTTTTGTGAGCAACATGGCTGTTTGGTCACCTGGGTGCAGGTGGGCTGAGGCCGAAAAGGGCATTAGGGAAGGGCGGTGGCATAGGAGTTGGTGTTATAGGTTTGGGTGGGCGGTGGGAAGTCACAGAGTTAGATGAGCTACAGTGGTGGGGGAGGCAAGGAGTACACATCACCGTGAGTTCAGTGACAATGGTGGGTGGGGTGAGGCATGAGAGTGGTTATGATGGCAGGATGGGGTGAGGGGAAGCTTATGTGGGGGGCGGGGAAGCGCCACTGGGGATAATGGTGAAGGCAGTTTGGGGGTGGGGGGTGATCAGCTGAGGCAGGCGGGACCTTAGACTTTCTGGGTCTGGGCTTGCACAAGGAGGCCTGACACACCTGTCTTTTTGTATATAGAGAGAAATAGAGAAGAGGGGGTGATAACAGGTTTTGGGGGGTAGGGGGCGAAGTTTCTCAAGGCTTTTTCGAGCGGGATTGGGGGTGGCGCGGAATGGTTAAGAATTTAGATGGCTGGGAGATTTCGGGAAAGGGGTGATATTGTGGGGTTGGTTATTGCTTGTGTACGATTTTGTAGGGATTGAGAGATTACTTGGAGAAACACAGTGATCAAATAAGAGAAGGAGAAAGATGGGATCAGAGGACTAAGGACTGGAAGAAGCCGTGACTCCAGGTAGGGTGCATCCAGGGCAGCCAGGTCCAGAACAACCATTTGCCTGATGACTCAGCTTTTGGCTCTGTCTCTTAATTTATTAATGGTATCATGCACGAGGCCAGGCTGGTTTGCATAAAAACAACATTTTTCATTTAAGAATAGGCAAAGACCTTTTTCAGCAGTTAGTAAATGAAGACTGCAGCTAGGCAATTTACTTGAGCTCGAAGAAGGGGTAATGACTGAGTTAATTCTGCAGTGCTAGCAGAGAAATCATTAGAGAGGCTGCGGGAGGTGTCGATGGAAGTGGGAAGGCCTGTGCCGAGTGCTGTAGTGATTCCTAACCCTACAAGTAAGCAGATGAATGGAGTGACCCGCTTGTGTCATGTTGGGACCACTGGGGAACAGGGAGGCTTTCGTCCCCATTTGCAAACTGAACTTTGGGAGTAAGGAAAACTAGGGTACAAGTGCCTGTGCAGTTGGTAGGAAGGCAGAGGTAAGAAGAACCACAGAGGAAAACAGTGCTGGGCTTAGACATAACTGGAAGTGTAAAGTGAAGAGGTGAGAAAGTGTCCTGAGGTGGCCGGGGCTTTGCACCCGAGTGCAAGGGCTGGCGCTGTGAAGCGGGCTTGGCAGGGTCCCTGCGGAGGGAGAGCTTTTGTTTCCATGGTGTGTGAGGAAGCGGGTGGTATTTATAAGCAACCACTCACTTTCATTATCAAGATCGGGTTTGAGCAGAGAATGGAAGCCAGATGAAGAGTGAAATATCAGCTGGAATTGCCTGGAGGAAACGTGTACTTAAACAAAAGCAGGGCATGTGAAGGTGGATGAGGACAGGGAATCTGAAACAGACGTTTTGAGGTGTGGTTTCAGTAGCAGGGGCGACTGCATCGAGCTGGAGAAGGCGAGGGGCTGAAAGCAAGCATGTGGTGTGAAGAGCAAAGGCGGTGACAGCTAGAGGGTAAGTGGGGCGTAGCCTGTGATTCTGACACTTTTAAGAGCTTTAGGGCAGCAGCTGCTGCCGTGTGTCGTCATGAGGGCCAGCCCAGGACTGTGAGGTTAGGTTCTTTGGATAAAAAGCCTGCAGGCCACGGGCCTGGCTGCTGTGTAAGAATTCCGACGGCACAGCCTGTGATTTCTGCTGTCCGGACAGAGAAGGTTGAGAGGAGTTGGGAGCGCTAGGGTGGGGGCTCTTTCTAAGGCCTTCCTTAGCAACCAAAAGGAAGAATGGGGGAAAAGTTTTGGTTTGTGGGGTTAGCTAAGTTTCCTGTCGTAGGTTCATAAAGTGCTTTGGTTACGGGGACAAAACCCTGGCATCCAGAAGCAAAAGTGTCTGACAACACCCAGGAAGGAGAGAAGCGGTTGTTTGGTGGATGGGGCTGGGGTTTGGGAAATTAACTGGATACGGTTGGCAGGGAGAGCGCGCGTATGCTGGCGAAAGATTGTAACAGATGGGGAAGAAATTTGGTCTTTAGAAAAAGCGTTTTTGAGGTCAGGAACAGAATGGTGAGTTGTGGAAGGGGTATGGGAGTTAGGAGGGTGTAGGGGTTTGCCACAGCCAGGTGGGTGGGAAGTACAAGCTGGCTGGGGAGGCGGAGGTCTTGGACTAGCCTGCAGAATCTGTCTGGTTTTGTGGACAGCTAGGGTAGGGGAAGAAATTTGGGCTTTGGAAGGGAATACAGGATACCCCTTTGAGTGTAAATGCTGAAGAAGCAGGAGGTGAATTAAAAGGCTGTGTTGCAATAGCCGGGTGATGCCAGGCTTACGGCTCTTAAAGCCTGCTGCGGGGTGGGGTAGTGGGCTGGGCAGGGTAAGGGTGGTTGGGTTTAAGGGGTGATGAGGGGTGAGTGACTTGTAGCAACCGAAGGGAAGGTGGTGTTTTACACCCTAGGGCTAAGGGAGGGGGACATAGGGGAGCTATTCAGGGAGCTGCGGCCCTGGGGAGGAGGACGGCAATGAGCTGTGGCCGTAGCCCAGGAATACTGAAGGAGGCAGGCAATTTTGCCAGGATATCGCGGTTTAAACGGGAACGGATTAGGGAGGAACGTGGAAAGGAGTGCTGGCCTAATTGACGCCAGGCTTGGGGAGTTTTGAGGCCCGAGGCCTTGCCGTCAATCCCCACAACAGTTACGGAGGCCAAGGAGACAGGTCCTTGAAGAGAAGGCAGCGCGGAGTGGGTGGCCTCGTGTTGATTAAGAACGGGATGGACTTACTCCCTACCGTAGTTACCCTAAGTTCAGCGTCCGCGATGGTCCAGGGGGCTTCCGAGATGCCCCGGCAGCGTTGTCTTCAGCCGCCAAGCCGAGGATCGGAACTTCAGGAGCTCTGGGAGCAGCCACGTGAGTCGGCGTCGACTTTCTGTGGGGGCCCTGCATAGACGGGGCAGGGCTTAGGAGGAATCCCGGGCTGCGGGCATTTCCCGGGCTGCGGTGCGGGCATCTCCTGGGCTGCGGGCATTTCCCGGGCTGCGGTGCGGGCATCTCCTGGGCTGCGGGCATTTCCCGGGCTGCGGGCATTTCCTGGGCTGCGGTGCGGGCATCTCCTGGGCTGCGGGCATTTCCCGGGCTGCGGGCATTTCCCGGGCTGCGGACATTTCCTGGGCTGCGGGCATTTCCCCGGCTGCGGGCACTTCCCGGGCTGCGAGCATTTCCCGGGCTGTGGTGCGGGCATCTCCTGGGCTGCGGTGCGGGCATTTCCTGGGCTGCGGGCATTTCCCGGGCTGCGGGCATTTCTTGGCCCAGTGGCCAGGTTTCCGACACTTGAAGCAAGGTCCGGGAGGGGCGGCTGGACGCTGCAGTCTGGGCGCGGTGAAGTCTGTGAGCCGGTGGTGTGGCTGCGG
>CAUYQU010079131.1:0-60645 GCA_963574635.1 Cheracebus regulus
TTAGATGTTTAATGGGGTGTTGTTTTGTATAATTTTTGGAACCTATTTGTGTGGGGTAGGGTGCCGTTATCTGGAGGTTTCACTTAATATTTCCGTGGTGTGTTTTCCCACCCCCCCCCCCCCCCCCTCGGCTGATTCCAAGCTGCTGACATGATGTCGCTGAGCGAGGAGTGGAGATGAAGGGTGTGCATGGGGTCTCTCAGGAGCAGAGGGGTTGTGCCACCCCCAGCTTCTCCAGCAGAGAAATGCTTGTTAGATGCAGGCTACGTTCACGCCCTGCCCTTAACTGTAGGTCCCAGGGGACGTGTCACCTTTTCTTTTCTTTTCTTTCTTTTTTTTTGAGACTGAGTCTCATCCTGTTGCCCAGGTTGGAGGGCAGTGGCAGAATCTCAGCTCACTGCCACATCCTGGGTTCAAGCGATTCTCCTGCCTCAGCCTCCTGAGTAGCTGTGATTACAGGCGTGTGCCACCAAGCCCAGCTAATTGATGTATTTTTAGTAGAGACAGTGTTTAACCATGTTGGTTAGCTGGTCTCAAACTCCTGATCTCATGTGATCTGCCTGCCTCAGCCTCCCAAACTGCTGAGATTACAGGCGTGAGCCACTGTGCCCAGCCATCTTTTGTCTTTTTGATCACAGCCATTCTAACGGGGATACAATGATATCTTTTTTTTTTTTTTAAAATGGGGTTTCACCATGATGACCAGGCTAGTCTTGAACTCCTGACCTTAGGTGATCCACCCATGGATTACAGGCATGAGTCACGGCGCCCGGCCACAGTGATATCTGATTGTGGTTTTGGTTTGCATTTCCCTGATGATTAGTGAGGTTGAGAATTTTTTTATATACCCATTGGCATTTGTGTCTTTTCCTTTGAGAAATGTCTGTTGAGATACTTTGCCCACTTTTAAACACAATTATTATTATTATTATTTTTGCAACTGAGTTGTTTGAGCTCCTTGTATATTCTGGATATTAATCTCTTGTTGTATGAATAGTTGGCAAATACTTTCTTCTACTCAGCAGGTTGTCTCTTCACTTCGTTGATAGTTTCCTTTGCTGGGCAGAAGCTTTCTAGTTGAAAATAGTCCTATTTGTCTGTTTTGGCTTTGTTGCCTGTGCTTTCAAGGTTTTAGACACACAATCTTTGCTTAGACCAATGTTCCAGAGCATTTCCTCTGTGTTTTCTTCTAAGAGTTGTATAGTTGTGGGTCTAATATTTAAGTCTGTGATCCATTCTGAGTTGATGTTTGTGTGTGGTGAGATATATAGTTCTAATTTCATTTTTTTGCTTATGTATACCCAGATTTCTCAGCACCATTTATTGAAAAGAGTGTTCTTTCCTCAATGTATGTTCTTGGCATCTTTGTCAAAAATCACTTGGGTAAAAATACATAGATTTATGTCTGGGTTCTCCATTCTGCTCCATTGTGAAGTATTCTTGACCAGTAATTTACAATATTCTTGACTAGTATTCTATAGTATTCTTAACTAGTAGACTAGTAGTTTTTTTTTCTTTTAGCACTTTTGTATTATGTTCCATTTATCTATGTGTCTGTTTTTATACCAATACCATACTGTTTTGGCTACTTTAGCTTTATAGTATATTTTGAAGTCAGATTGTGGGATACCTCCAGCTTCCTTCTTTTTGCTCAGGATTGCTTTAACTATTTGGGCTCTTTTGTGGTTCTATATGAATTTTATAATTGTTTCTTCTATTTCTATAAGATGTCATTGGTATTTTGATAAGGATTGCATTGAATCTACAGATTGCTTTGGGTATTCTGGTTGTTTTAATAATGTGATTCTTCTGATCCATGAGCATGAAATGTCTTTTCATTTGTTTGTATCCTCCTCAATTTTTCACCAGTGTTTTGCAGTTTTCCTTAGTGAGGTCTTTTACCTCCTTCATTAAATTTGTTCCTAGGTTTTTTGTTTGTTTTTGTAGCTTGTAAATGGTATTACTTTTTTGGTTTCTTTTTTTGTCTAGCTTGTTATTATTTACAGAAATGATATTGATTTTTTTCTGTGGATTTTGTATTCTGAAAGTTTACTTCATTCATTTATCAATTTTGAGAGTTTCTTTTTTGCTGGAGTCTCTAGGTTTTTCTAAATATTAGATTATATCTTGTGCAAAAAGAGATAATTTGACTTCCTCCTTTCCAATTTAGATGCTTTTTATTTCTTTTTCTTGCTTGATTGATGTAGCTAGGACTTTCAGTACTATGTTGAATAGGGGTGGTGACAGTGGGCATCCTTGTCTTAGTCTAGTTCTTGGAGGAAAGGCTTCAGCTTTTCCCCATTCTGCATGATGTTAGCTCTTGGCTTGTTATTTATGGCCTTTATTATGCTGATGTCTTCCATGCTTAATTTATTGAGAGTTGTTATCATGAAAGGATGTTAAATTTTGTCAAATACTTTTTCTGCATTCTATTGATCATGATTTTTGTCTTTCATTCTGTTGATATGATACTCATCATGTTTATTGATTTGTATATGTGGAGCCATCTTTGCATTTCTGGGACAAATCCCAGTTGATTACAGTGTATTATCTTTCAATGCATTTTTGGATTCAGTTTGCCTGAATCCAAAGTTTTGCCTGAGTTTTGTTAAAAATTTTTGCATCTATATTTATCAGAGATATTGGCCTGCAGCTTTCTTTTCTGTTGTATCTTTGTCTGGTTTGGTATTGGGCTGATGCCGACCTCATAGAATAAGTTAGAAAGAATTTCTTCCTCTGCAATTTTGTTGGAATAGTTTGAGAAGATTTGTGTTAGTTTTTAAAATTTAAGTTTGGTAAAATTTGGCAGTAAAGTCATCGGTCCCAGGCTTTTATTTGTTGAGAGAATTGTTATCATGAATTAAGTCTTGTTACTCATTATTAGTCGGTTCAGGTGTTCTATTTCTTCTTGGTTCAATCTTTATATGTGCTCAGGAATTCATCCCTTTCTTCTACATTTCCCATTGATTAAAATATAGCTGTTCATAGTAGCATCTGATATTTTGTATTTCTGTGGTATTAATTTTAATGTCTCCTTTTTTGTTTCAGATTTTGTTTATTTGGGTTTTCTCTCTTTTTTTTTTTAGTTAATCTGGCTTGTAGTTTATTAATTTTGCCTATCTTCTTTAAAAAACTCTTTTCATTGATTTTTGTATTTCTTAGTCTGTATTTTGTTAAGGACTGTGCTAATCTTTGTTATTATTTTTCTTCCACTATGAAGTAATTCTGGATTTGGTTTGTTACAGCTTTTTTAGTTCTTTGAGGTGTATCATGGATCATCTATTTGAAATCGTTCTGCTTTTGTGGTGCAGGTGTCTATTGTTACAAGCTGACTCCTCAGCACTGATTTTGCTGCATCACACAAGTTTTGGTGTCTTGTGTTTCCATTTACATTTGTTTTAGGAAATTCTTTGATTTCTTTCTCAGTTTCTTCATTGACCCAATAGGCATTCAAAACCATATTGTTTAATATCCATGTATTTATACTGTTTCCAGAGTTCTTCTTGTTATTGATTTCCAGTTTTATTACTTTGCAGTCTCAGAAGACACTTGATATAATTTTGATTTTTAAAAATTTGTTGAGACTTGTTTTGTGGCCTAACTTATGCTGGAGAATGTTCCATGGGCTGATTAGAGGAATGTGTATTCTCCAGCTATTGAATGAAATATTCTGTAAATGTTGCTAAGGTCAATTTTGTCTAAAATGAGTTTAAATCTAACATTTCTTTGTTGATTTTCTGTTTCAATGACCTGTCTATTGCCCGGAGTGGAGTGTTGAAGTCCCGAACAATTATTGTGTTATAGTCTATCGCTTCCTTTAAATACAATTACATTTGCTTTATGTATCTGGGTGTTCCAGTGTTGGATGCATATATGTTTAGAGGTTATTTGTTTATTTATTTTTGGAGTCTCACTCTGTTACCCAGGCTGGAGTGCAGTGGCGTGATCTTGGCTTACTGCAACCTCCATCTCCCAGGTTCGAGTGATTCTCCTGCCTCAGCTGGGATTATAGGTGCCTGCCACCATGCCCAGCTAATTTTTTTTTTTGGTATTTTTAGTAAAGACGTGTTCACCATGTTGACCAAGCTTGTCTCGAATTCCTGACCTCACGTGATTCACCTACCTTGGCCTCCCAAAGTGCTGGGATTACAGACATGAGCCACCACACCCGGCTAGAATTGTTACATCCTCTGGCTGAACTGAATCCTTTGTAATTATGTAATGACCTTCTTTGTCTTCTTTGACTGTTTTTGACTTAAGGTCTTATATTACTTCATTGTTGCATGACTATAAAGAAAGAAATACCTGAGTTAATTGGCTCGTGATTCTGCAGGCTATACAGGAAGCATGGTGCTGGCATCTGCCTGACTTCTGGGGAGGCCTTGGGATGCTTACAATCATGGTGGAAGATGAGGGGGAGCAGGCACATCACATGGCTTGAACAGGAGCAGGAGAGACAGAGTGGGGTCGGGGAGGTGCCACACACTCCTAAATGATTGTATCTCATGTGAACTCAGAGCAAGGAGATGGCCCAAGCCATTCCTGAAGGACCCGCCTCCATGATCCAGACACCTCCCACCAGACCCCAACTCCAACATTGAGGATTATATTTCAACATGAGATTTGGGTGGGGACAAAAATCCAAACTATATCAAGTCTGTTTTATTTGATACATATAGCTACTCCTGCTTGCTTTTGTTTTCTATTTGCATGGAATTTCTTCTTCCATTCCTTCGCTTTCAGTTTACATGTGTCTTTACAGGTGAAGGAGTTTCTTGTAGGCAGCATATAGTTGGATCATTTAAAAAATCTATTCAGTCTATATCTTTTAATGGGTCATTTAAATCATTTATATTCAAGTTTATTATTGATAGGTGAGGATGTATTCTTATCATTTTGTTAGCTGTTTTCTGATTATTTTGTATATCCTTTGTTCCTTTCTCTCTAATTGTTTATCATTGCAGTTGGGTGGTGTTCTGTAGTGGTAACATTTGAGCCCCTTCTTTTTCTCATGTGTGTGTCTGCTTCCCCAGTGAGTTTCATACCTCCACGTGTTTTCATAGTGATAGACAGCATTCCTTTGCTGCCAGCTGTAGGACTCCTTCAAGCATTTCTTCTAAGGCCAGCCTAGTGGCCTTTCATCAATTTTTGCCCATCTGAGAAAGACTTTATTTCTCTTTCATTTTGAAGAATAGCTTTGTTGGATACAGTATTCTTAACTAGCAGTTTTTTTATTTAGCACTTCAAACATATCATCCCATTTTCTCCTGGCTTGCACAATTTATGCTGAGAAAACTGCTTGTTTGATGGAGGTTTCCTTATATGTGACTTGACACTTTTCTCTTGCTGTTTTTAGAATTATCTTTGTCTTTGACATTTGACAGTTTGACTATAATGTGCCATGGAGAAGGCATTTTTAGGTTGAATCTCTTCAGGTATATTTCAGCTTCCTATATCCAAATGTCTAAATGAAGAAACTGTAGGTGAAATTGGAAAATATGTTAAACTGACTGATAATGAGAACAAGACATATAAGAATGTATGGATTGCCACAAAGCAGTGCTTAGAGAAAAATCTATAATGTTAAATACTTATATAAAAAATAAAGGTTTGGCCGGGAGTGGTGGCTCACACCTGTAATCCCAGCATTTTGGGAGGCCAAGGTGGGCAGATCACCTGAGGTCAGGAGTTTGAGACCTGCCTGGCTAACATGGTGAAACCCTGTCTCTACTTAAAACACAAAAATTAGCCAGGTGTGGTGGCACGAGCCTGTAATCCCAGCTACTCAGGAGGCTGAGGCAGGAGAATCACTTGAACCTGAGAGGCGGAGGTTGCAGTGAGCCAAGATCATGCAACTGTATTCCAGCCTGGGCAACAGAGAGAGACCCTGTCTCAAAAAAAAAAAAAAAAAAAAAGAAAGAAAGAAAGAAAGAAAGAAAATAAAGAAAGAAAAAAAGAAGAAAGAAAGAAAGAAAGGAAAGGTTTGATGAGCTTGGACCAAAAGATTCAAGTAAAGAAAATGTAGACTGAACTAAAATCTTAGTAGAAGGGAGGAAGTAACAAAGATAAAACAAAACATTAATAACAGAAAGTAGAAAAAAATCACTGGAAATAAAAGTAGGTTCTTCAAAAAGGTCAATGAAATGACAAACCAGCTAAAGTGATTGAGGAAAAAAGAGAAAACATGAATTACCAATCTCAGGACTGAAAGCAGGGAACTCACTAGAGATCTTAAATTGATAATAAGGAAACATTATGAAAAAATAATGACAATAAATTAAACAACTTAGATGAAATGGACAAATCCACTGCAAGGCACAAGTGACCAGAACTGACACTTCTGAGAAAAAGAGAAGTTCTCAATACCCTTTTCGGTATTTAAAAGAAAGAAAAGGAAACGCCTGTTTGTGCGTTTTCTAGGGTGTTTTGCTGCTCTCTGTGATTTCGAGTTCTCTCCTATTTCTCACCATGGTAATCACAGTCTTTCCGTGATTCTTTCTGTGTGTGCTTAAAATCAAACTCAAACCATCCTGTTTCAGATGCCCCCATTTGTTTGAAAGTCAACTTATATTTATGTCCACGTTTATTAGATCTATAGTGGTGCCCAGTAAAAATGTACTCCAATTGTGTTGGAGTCAGACTTTCCCATTATGATTGAATAAAAGTACCATTCTCTCTTCCCAGTGTCAGATGTCAGAAATCTGACAACTAACTTTCAACAGTGTTCAGGAGAATGAAACAAAATCAGTGTATGTTCCCAACAGTCGACTTTCGCCCTGAAAGCAGCGTGGCCTGTATGAACAGCCAGGAAAGTGAGAGCAGAGCCCAGATCTCCCTGTGATCCATTTACCACAGTCTCTCTCACCCAGATCTCCCTGTGATCCATTTACCACAGTCTCTCAGCCTGGCAGACAGAGGTGCAAAGCACGATACGTCAGCGTGAGCCTCGCGTGTAGACAACGTGAACATGGTAGTAAAATCCACCTGCTCGGGCAGTAGCCCTGCCTGTCAAAACACAGATGCAAATGCAATAAAAAGCTTCCCAATGCCACTGCCATACAGCACCCGTTTCGCATGGAGCTTCGCAAAATGTGTCATTCAGTGCTGGGAACAGACCCATTCTGTGCTAATATTTTACTGTAGTGTTTTGGGTTGGCTTCTTTTTTGACTGTGCACAAAGGTGTTTTCAGTTGGAAACCTTATGCAGGAGATGAGCCGAGGCTGATGATTTTGTCCAGAGTTTTTCTTAGGGGCACACCCTGAGCATTCCACAGGGAGGGCAAACTGTCAGACATAATTAGCTTGGCCTCTTTGAAGCTCTAAATGCTTCCAGGCCTCTTACAACAAGCTGTGTTGATGCAGGCTCTGCGAGGCACTTCACATCTTGAACATTCTGTTTCCTTAAGCACTGCATGAAAATGAGTCAGATTAAGAGATGTCGAATGGGAAGAAAGATGGCTGCCATAAATAGAAAACTGTAGAAAAGACGCAGACTCTCTGGGCTGAGTGCATATGTGTGAGCACAGGTGAGTGTGTGGTGAGTATATGTATAAGCCTTGGCACATAACCAGAAATAAGTAATTTAAGTGGATTATTTTCTCCAGCAGAAAAAGTTGTAGCTGTTGGGGTACATTCCAGGTGAGCTTCATGCAAGAATATCACAGTGGAGTGACCCCTGTGTGCACACAGCCTGGGCTTCTGACTCTGGCAGTGACATAAGGGCTGTTCTGTGAGAGGGCATACTTGTCTACATGGTGCCACTCTTAGTGATGTCACTGGGTTCCCCCAACTCCTGGAGCCGCCCTGCCACTGGCCTGCACAGCTGGCTGGGCCCCTTCTGCAGTCTCCTGCATTGAGGTAGGGAAGGAATGCATGGACCTGGAGGAGCTGGGGACAGCACACTGCTGATCAGGGAAGCTCACCTGGCCGGCAGGTGCCTCATCCCTCCCACTGGGGATGTCTGGAGGCTGGACAGCAGTGGAGGCTGAGAGCAGCCAGGGCAGCCCCAGGGGCTGTGGAATTCCCTTGGGTGGCTGGCTCCCCACTCTTCGGGAACCAGCAAGTGACAGTGGGCTCTGCCTCCTGGAGAAAGAGAGAATCACATGGTATCCCCAAGCTGCAGTGGGGCCTTGGAGCGTGGCCACCAGGCACATGACCTCAGCGGGTGTGAGAGGCCAGCGGGACTGTCCTGCCTGGTGACAGGGAGTGCGAGCCCCATGCAGGGCTAAAGGAAAGATGTTGTGGGGGGAGGGGGCACTGGGAAGGGGCACTCAGCTGCTCTCCCTGGGTAGGGTTGGGATGTCCCAGGGCTGGTGGATCTCGAGGGGCAGGGAGAGTGGGGCGCCTGTGAGGTTCAGCCAGCTGCGCCCAGCCAAGGTAGGGTGAGCCACACCGCCCTGATGCTCAGGTCTCGCCTTAGACCTTGCACACTGCTCTTGGGGGGACCCACGTTCTGCCTGCTTTCTCTCTCCCTAAAATCCAAGCACTCTCCCTGGTCAACCCCGCGGGAGGGAAGCCCGTCTGAGAGCTGTGTCTGCTGCAGCTGGACGCATGTGTCATTTCCAGGCTATGCTCCTCTCCCGGGACCCCATGCCGTGTGGTGCAGGTTCCTGCCAAGGAGCATCTTATAAATCAGTGCGAAGGAGCATCTTATAAATCATCCACTGCCTGCCTCTCCGGCCCCATCACTCCAGCTTCAGGGACAGTTGACATTTCTAACAGGAGAGGAGTGTGACCACACACAGCAATCCAACAGGCATGGCCTGGGAGGCTTCCAGTGGCTCTGGTTCCTGGACCATCCTGGGAGTGGGCCTGGGAACCTGCATCTCTTCAGGGTCTCCAGATAGTGCTATTTTCGGGCCACGTTTCTCAGCCCCTACATCACAACATTGTACTGAGGCACAAGGAGCTCTCCTCTCCACCCTCCAGCAGGGTCTATTCTGCCCTCATGCCAGGCCCTGTGTCTCTGCATGTGGGGAGCCTGAGCAATGCAGACCCCTCTGGGACTCAGGAAAACCCCTCTGGGGCTCGGGGAAATCCCCCTGGGGCTCGGGGAAGATGCCTGTGGTTCCCGGATGCCTGGTGCTGCGTTTTCTGCAATGTGGGCTGCCTTCTGGCCTTGATGCCCAGGAAACTTCTCTAGGAAAAAAGCTGAGAGGTGACCTTGGCTCTGCAGGGCCAGCCTGCACCCGGCCTGGGGATCCAGTGTGAGGCTGGGGCTCTGGGCAGCCTGCAGCCCGTGGCCACTGTGGAGCCAAAGGCCGTGGTGATGTGGGGTTAAAAAGGTCATGGCTTCCGGAGCTCACCCACTCCAGTGGCTGTTCTGAGGCCTAAAATGAGGGCAGCCCTGAGGGTCGCAGTCCTCCACGCCCACCATGCCTCACTCATGCCCCACGCAGGGCCCCACACCACACTCTGCGGAGCCATTGCCCACGGGTGCCTTCTTCCAGAGTGAGGCATTGTGAGAAGGTGAGCTAGCCCTTCCCTGGGTGTTTCTCTCCTGTCTCCTTTTCTCTTTCTCTCTTCCTATGGACCCTTTATCAAAAAATATATCTAGAGAGAGGGGCAGTTTTCCAACGTGCATGGAACTCCTATATGAGAAGAAAGTGGGTAGTGGGAAAGTTGGTCTCAGGGGCCAGGTGTCCCTGAAGATGTCAAAGCCCTGCATGTGCGCGTCCTCAGAGCTGACAGAGAGTCAAGGGGTGAAGAACTTTGGGGGTCAGAATGCATCCTTGGCCTCCTTGCTTAAACGTGGACACAGGCTTTGCTCCCCTCACTCTGACCCTGATGCAGGACTGGGTGTGACTCTTCATGCCGGAGTGTGTGTTTGTGCATATGTATATGTATGTGAATGAGTGTGTGTGACAAGCATGTGGGCATGTGTGAACAATGTGTGTGTGTGTCTGTACCATGGCAAGGGAGGGTGAAGGAAACCCATCGTTCCAGCTGCAGATGGATTTACCATGAAGCCCACCAAGTTCAAGCTGTGTGGCCCTTCTCAAGGCCCATGTCCTACTCATAATTCTCAATGTCTTTTCTTAAACAGGGCCCCACAGTGTATCAACTTCAGGACTGAAAAACTTAGACTCAACCCTGGGTCCAAGTCAAGACACTTTGAAGGCAAAGAGGTTGGGGTCATGGCGTCATGCTTTGAGAGCTTCAGCGGCCGTGCCCTGCTCACAGCTCTTCAACCTGCGTGTTACAGATGAGACGTCAGCTCTGGAGAGGGGCCGGACA
The DNA here is from genome assembly GCA_963574635.1 of Cheracebus regulus. Taxonomy (NCBI): domain Eukaryota; kingdom Metazoa; phylum Chordata; class Mammalia; order Primates; family Pitheciidae; genus Cheracebus; species Cheracebus regulus. The sequence goes on from CAUYQU010079131.1 coordinate 10,237, forward strand.
CCTCTGCTCTCATCAGTGCAGCCTGCCTGCCTTGGTCCTGAACCTTCTCATGTCACACTCCACGATCTGCCCCAGCCTCACAGATGACTCACTCAAGTGTGACCCTCCAGCCATATCTCTATAACAAACCCTTGGCACGTGTCTCCTGCTGCCTCATGAACATCACAAAGATTCCTGAAAATTAGCACATCCTAAACCCACTAATTAGAGCATTCACTAGTCAACCTGGGACCCTCAGTGGCTCCCCTGGAATCTTTAGGTACCAAGAAAAGACTTCACTAACTTTTATCAATCCACTCAGTGTTCAATCCATAGGCTGTAGAAAGAAACAGCAGGGGCTGAGACTGATGGGGAAAGAAAAATGGAGAAGGCAAAATATCACTATGAGGAGTGGGACGGGGGACACCACTGCAGATTCTACAGCTATTCACAAGTTAATAAGGGAGTACTATGAATAACTCTGTTTCTACCAATACAAGGAGCAGGGAGGAGCCATCACTACAGATTCTACAGATGTTAATAAGATAATAATGAAATACTATGAGCAACTCTATTTCTAAACACTATCCTGTTCCATTGGACTATTTATCTGTCTTCATGCCAGTAACTCCTAAATTAATTTCCACAACTTTAGAGTAAGTCTCCAAATCAAGTAGTTTATGACCTCCAACTTTGTTCTTTTTTTTAAAGATGGTTTTCTAGGGGCTTTGCGTTGCCAACTAAATTGTAGAATCAATCACAATATCTACAAAAGACCTTGTTGAAATGTTGATTGAAATGTCATTCAACTCATAGGGAAATTTTGGGAAAATTAACATCTTAACCTTTTTTAGTTTTCCAATCCATAAATATGTTATATTGTTCCATTCATTAGGTCTGCTGAGACATCTGTCAGCATTGTTTGTTGTTCTATTTTATTTTTATTTTTATTTTAGAGATAGGGTCTGGGTCTGTCACTCAGGCTAATGCGTAGTGGCACAATCTTGGCTCACAGCAACCTCTGCCTCCTGGGCTCAAGCAATCCTTCCACTTCAGCCTCCGAAGTAGCTGGGACTACAGGCATGTACCACCATGCCCAGCTAATTTTTCTATTTTTTGTAGAGACAGGGTTTCACCATGTTGTCCAGACTGGTCTCAAACTCCTGAGCTCAAGCAACTCACCAGCCGTGGCCTCCCAAAGTTCTGGGATTACAGGTATGAGCCACCGCACCTGGCCAATGTTTCTTATTTTAAATGTGTAGGTTTTACACATAAGTGATATATTCTTATGCTATTGGTATTGTTTTCAATTTCATCTTCCACTAATTTGTTGGTAGCAAACAGAAACATTAATTGAGTTTAGTATATTGGCCTTGTAAATTTATTAATTGTAATGTTTTATAGACTTTTAGGTTGCACATAATCAAGTTACATGTGAATAATGGCAGTTTTGCCTCTTAGTTTCCAACTTCTATTACGTATGGATTTCATGATTTAAATTTGTATTTTGTCTTATTGTCCTGAGCAAGATTCAAAGAATTTTATTTTTATTTATTTATTTATTTATTGAGATGGAGTCTTGCTCTGTCACCCAGGTTGGAGTGCAGTGGTGTGTTCTTGGCTTACTGCAACTTCTGCCTCCCAGGTTCAAGCGATTCTCTGGCCTCAGCCTCCCAAGTAGCTGAGATTACAGACACCTGCCACCACAACCAGCTAATTTTTGTATTTTCAGTAGAGACAGGATTTCACCATGTTGGCCAGGCTGGTCTTGAACTCCTGACCTCAAGTGATCAGCTTGCCTCAACCTCCTAATGTGCTGGGATTACAGGTACGAGCCACTGTGCCTGGCCAGCAGACATTCTAATCTTGCTCCTGACCTTAGGGAAAGTTTGATATTTCACCTTTAAATTGGATTTAGCTGTTATCGTGCCTGCTCCTGGTTTGTTGGGGATTTTAAACATGAACTGGCGCAGAATTTTCTTTCTGCATCTGTTGACATAATCATACAGCTTTCTACTTTTCTTTTTCTTTTTTTTCTTTCTTTATTTTTTATTTTTATTTTTTTGAGAAGGAATCTCAGCCTGTCACCCAGGCTGGAGTGCAGTGGCATGATCTCAGCTCACTGCAACCTCTGTCTCCCAAGTTCAAGCAATTCTCTGACTTCAACCTCCTGAGTAGCTGGGATTACAGGCACCTGCCACCATGTCTGGCCAATTTTAGTATTTTTAGTAGAGATGGGGTTTCACCATGTTGGCCAGGATGGTCTCTATCTCTTGAACTCACCTGGCCATGTTCTTCTTTTTTAAGATTACGTTGGCATTCTAGGCCCTTTGCCTTCTTCCACTGAAATTTTGGAATCAGCCTATAAACTTCTATAAAAGAAGTCTGGATGAATTTTGAAGAGGCTAGTATTAACAATAAAGAAATACTGGCTGGGCATGGTGGCTCACACCCGTAATCTCAGCATTTTCGGAGGCCCAGGTGGACAGATTAAGAAGTTAGGAGTTTAATACTAGCCTGACCAACATGGTGAAATCCCGTATTTACTAATGCAAAAAAATTAGCCGGGTGTGGTGGCATGTGCCTGTAATCCCTCATGAGGCTGAGGCAAGGAAATTGCTTGAACCAGGGAGGTTTTGGTTGTAGTGAGCTGAGATCACGCCACTGCACTACAGCCTGGGTGACAGAGTGAGACACCATCTCAAAAAAATAAAAATAAATAATAAAAAAGAAATACTTGAAAAGAGGGTGGGTGCGGTGGCTCATGCCTGTAATCCCAGCACTTTGGGAGGCCCAGGTGGGCAGATTATGAGGTCAGGAGTTCCAGACCAGCTTGGCCAGCATGGTGAAATCCCATCTCTACTAAAATTACAAAAGTTAGCTGGGCGTGGTGGCACATGCCTGTGGTCCCAGCTACTCAGGAGGCTGAGGCAGGAGAATCGCTTGAACCCAGGAGGTGGAGGGTGCCGTGAGCCAAGATTGTGCCACTGCACTCCAGCCTGGGCGACAGAGCGAGACACCATCTCAAAAAAGAAAAGAAAAGAAAAGAAATGCTTGAAAAGACATCTTAATTATGTTGAATTTTCCAATCCAAAGTGTGCCATATCTATTTAGTTAAATCTTCTTAAATTTGATTCAAATATTTTGTTTTCAATGTAGAAATATTGCACATTAAAAATTCCTTGTATTTTATCTTTTAATGCTGTTGTAAATAGAAAATTTTAAATTTAAATTTATATCTAATGGTTTGCTACTGGTACATAAAAACAAGTGATCTTTTTGTATTGACCCCATTCTATCGGCTTAATGGACTTACCTATAATTTCTAGTGACTGTTGTGAAGGACGTTTGCTTAGATGTGATCAGTCTTGTCACATATGAGCAAAGGCAGTTGTAATTCTTTCTTTCTGATCTTCACGCTTTTTATTGTTTTCATCCCCACTGCGCTGCTCAGGGTCTTGGGTACAGTGTTGACCACAGATGTGGTCAGAGTGCACACCCTTGCCTTGTTTCTGAAATTCATATATTCAGATGGTGACTACTGATCAGCGACAAAAAGGAATCAATTACCAGTAAACACAACTACAGGATAACTCTCAAAACTGTGTCAGAGGGGAGCCTTCAGTCTTCCCCGTTAGTGTGACGTCAGCTATGCTCTTCATCAGGTGGAGGAAGTTCCCTTCCATTCACAGTTTCATGAGAGTTAACAGAATAAATGGGTGCTGAATTTTGCCAAATGCCTTTTGTTTCACTATTGAAAAAATTATTATTTTTAAATTTTTCTACTGTGTTAACACAGTGAATTAAGTTAACGGCATCTTGAGAGTTAAACATCTTGCATTTCTGGCATAAAACCTGTTTGGTCAAGACATGTTACCATTTTGTGTTCCATTTGCTAGTATTTTGTTAATCTTTTTTCTGTTTTTGTGCAACATTGTGGGACATTGGTTTAAATCTTTATTTTTTGATAACTTTTATTTTACTGTCAGGAATATGCTGGCTTCATGATTTGGGAAGTGTACTCTCTTTGACAATTATCTGGAAAATTTTGTATAAAATTGGTGTTATTCATTCTTTAAATATTTTATTTAATTCACCAGTAAAATCATCCATGCCCTGGAGTCTTCTTTGGAAGATTTTAATGGTGAATTCAGTTTCTTTATGGCTGTGAGTATTCTGCCTTTCACTTTGGATCAGCTTTCGTCATTGTATTGTTAAGAAAATGTATTTATTACATCTAAGTTTTTGCATTTGTAGTTGTATTGATAAGGAAATTATCAATACTCAGATACTATTGTATCTAAGTTGCTACATTTGTTGCCATAAAGTTGTTCATGCTACACTTTTTCTTATAAGATCTGTGGTAATAACCCTTGTTTCATTAATGATATTGGTCATTCTTTTTCTCTTTTTTTTCTAAACACTCCACATGGGGTTTCCTCATTTTTTTTTTGATCCTAAGAACGAAATTTTGGCATTATTACATTTTTCTTGTTTTTCTACTTTTTAAATTATCTTTTGTCTTATTTATATTATTTCCTTTCTTCTACTTAATTTAGATTTATTTTGCTTTTATTTTTCTAGCTTATTTTTAATAGAATTAAAACCCCTATTGCAAAATTGTTACTGAGAAAGCAAAAGAGATTTGACGTAAGCAGCTCCATCCTGCTTCTAACTCCAAGCTTCCCCTGTTCATTCCTGGGCACAGGCTGAGGTACCTTTGGGGAAAACTTAGTTTATAGTTTAAAACAAAGATGGTAACAGTCCTTTCCCAAAGCAGACCTCCTTCTTGCCTGGGGCCCAGACTTCCTTTGCAGGACTAATGAATTAGCCACAAGATTAGAAATGATGGTTTAGGAGTCAAGCAGCTGTAGGCAACAAGATTCTGACCCTCCCTAAACTCATCCTAAGATCAGTGCTTGGGATATTTTACAGACCCTTCACTTGATGGATCCGCTGGCACCACCCAGATCGATAACCTGGCTCATCTGATCTTGTGGCCCCCACCCAGGAACTGAGTGCAAGAAGTCAGTGACGCCTTATGATTTCATCTCCGACCCAACCAATCAGCACTCCTCACTCACTGCCCCTCCCCACCCACCAAATTGCCTTTAAACACTTTGATCTGATTTGAATAATAATACAACTCTGGTGTCCCACACAGCTGGCTCTGTGTGAATTACTCTTTCTCTATTACAATTCCCCTGTCTTGATAAATCGGCTCTGTCTGGGCAGCAAGCAAGGTGAACCCACCGAGCGGTTACAGGACAATGTGTTACTGATTTTATGACTTTCTTCTTTCTTAATTCTGCTTGTAAGCACTCCGTCATCTGCACCTCCCAATATTTTCATATGTTGTAAATTTCAATAACAGTTAACCTAACTGTTTTCTAATTTCCCTTGTTATTTATTGTTTTACCCATGGATTCTTTACAAGTGTGTTCACTTCCAAATGCTTCAGATTTTCCAGATATTGGAAGCATCTTTGCAAAATTATGACTGAGACAGCGAAAGAGATCTAACTTACTCAACTCCATCTTGCTTCGAACCTCCAAGCTGTCCGTGTTCATTTCTGGGAGTAGGCTGAACTTTGGGAGAAACTTGATTTATAGTTTAAAACAAAGAAGATACTTGCCCAAAGTAGACCCCTTCTTGGCTGGGGACATATTAGCCACAAGGTTAGAAATGATGGTTTAGTAGTCATGCAGCTGGAGGCTACAAGATTCTGACCTTCCCTAAACGGCTCCTAAAATCAGGGCTTGAGATATTTTGCAGACCCCAAAACTTGATGGATCAGCTGGCACCACCCAGATCAATAAACTGGTTTATCTAATCTTGTGACCCCCACCCCCCACCCCCGACCCAGGAACTGACTCAGCACAAGAAGACAGCTTTGACTCCCTGTGATTTCATCTCTGACCAGTCACACTCCTGGCTAACTGGCTTCCCCCAGCTCACCAAGTCGTCCTTAACAATCTGCTCCCCAAATGCTTGGGGAGACTGATCTGAAGAATAATGAAACTCCGGCCGGCTGCACAGCTGACACTGTGTGACCTGCACTTTCACTGTTGCATTGCCCCTGTTCTGAGAAACTGGCTCTGTCTAGGCAGTGGGCAAGGCGAACCCACTGGGCAGTTACAATTTCATTATCTTGTTGATTTTTATTTTGCAGGTTTAAAATACACATTCTCAACTTTTCATAGTCTGCTTAAAGTAAAACTTCTTTTTTTTTTCTTGAGACAGAGTCTCACTCTGCCACTCAGGCTGGAGTGTAGTGGCACAATCTCGGCTCACTGCAACCTCTGCCTCCCAGGTTCCAGGGGTTCTCCTGCCTCCGCCTCCTGAGTAGCTGGGATTACAGGTGTGCACCATCATGCCCAGGTAATGTTTGTGTTTTTAGAGATAGGGTTTCACCATGTTGGCCAGGCTGGTCTTGAACTCCTGACCTCAGGTGATCTGCCTGCCTTGGCCTCCCAAAGTGTTGGGATTACAGGCACGAGCTACTATGCCTGACCAAAACTTCTTAATTCTTAACAATAAAATTTTGAAATGTTGTAGTACCCTTATTTTATGATATAATTGTCATATGTTTTACATTTATAGACATTTATAGAAAATCTTATAATTTTCGCTTTAAATGATTATGTTAATTTAAAGAAATTCAAAGGAAAATTGTTTTTTTACATATATTTGTGTATTGAAATTGGTGTTCTTCAGACCTTCCCAAGGATGTGACTTTCATCTGATATCATTTGACTTCAGCCTGAAGAGCTTTTAGCATTTCTGGAGTGTAGATTTGCTACGCACATGCTGTTTTAGATGTTCCTTCTCTGAGAGCATTTTTGCTTTGTCCTTACTCTTGAAGGATATTTTGCTGGAGCATACAGTTCTAGATTTTTTCCTTTAGCCCTTTGGAGATGTCATTCTCCTGTCTTCCAGCTTCCATTGTTTCTGCTGTTCTGCTGAGAGGTCAAATGGTTGTTTGCATCTTGTTCTCCTGTTCATGATGTCTGCTTTTTCTTTAGCTGCATTTTTTTTTTTTTAGACAATGTCTCACTCCGTCGCCCAGGCTGGAGTGCAGTGGTGCGACCTGAGCTCACTGCAACCTTCTCCTCCCGAGTTCAAGTGATTCTCCTGCCTCAGCCTCCTGAGTAACTGGGATTACAGGCATGTACCAATATGCCCGGCTAATTTTTGTATTTTTAGTAGAGATGGAGTTTCACCATGTTGGTCAGGTTGGTCTGGAACTTCTGACCTTGTGATCTGCCCACTTTAGCCTCCCAAAGTGCTGGGATTACGGGCATGAGCCACCACACCTGGCCCTCTTTAGCTGCTTTTAATGTTTCCTCTTACCTTTGATTTTTCTCATTTAGGACATAATGTGCTTGGGATACTCTTCTTTGTATCAGTCCTGCTTTGGGTTCACTTGGGTTTTTTAATTCTTTAATCTCATGTCTTCTACTAAAGTGATAAAATGTGTCCTCTACTTTTCAAAAATGTTTCCCCCCCCCATTTGTTTCCATCCACCTGTGACTCAAATTTCACTATTAGACCCTTTGATAGTATCTCTCAGGTATCTGAGACTGCATTCATGTCTTCCAGTTTTTTTCTTCTTCTCCATAAGGTTACATGATTTCTGTCAATGTATACTCAAGTTTACTGACTCCTCTATCGTTCCCATTCAGCTGCTAAATGTACATGTTGCATTTTCCATTTCAGATATTATATTTTTCAGTTCTAGAATTTTAATTTGGTTCTTTTATATTTTATATATTTTAAGTAATTGACATTTGGTTTTCTATATTTTTCTGATGACATTTACTATTTGTTCATTCATTGCAAGTATTCATTCAGTCTTTATGCCTTTGAGTATTACTGTTATTATTACTTGTTGGGAGAAGATCTTGACATGTGTTTGATGGAGTATATGTTGTTTGCTGAGAGGTGATGGCAAGGAACACCGAGCCGTCCCCAGGCAGGACATTGCTAGAATAAGTAAGCAATATGTACCAGTCATGCATTAGGTAAACCAGCTCCCAAAACACAGGATATTTGACCTTATCTCCATTACTGACTCACAAAGAGTGCTTTCTAGCTTATTTCTATTTTAGTAGTGAACAGGCACTATCTGCCTGTTTTATCTATCTTTATTCTAGGAAGAAACACTGAGCACCTGCTTATTAAAAATAATCATTTGTTCACAAAGAATAAATATGTGGGTCAGGGTCTGCTCTGGACTGTCAGCTGGGAAATGCTGTCAGCCCCCTGACGTCCCACTCGGATCCCACTTTTGCACTCTATCTTTGTTTCTCTGTCTTATTTCCTTCAGTGTCACCTGGGTTGGGGTCTCTATGACCGAGCTGGTCTCAGCAGTTACTGCCTAAAATTCCTGTGTAGTAACTCCAGCACCTGAGTTATCTTGGAGCTGGCTGCTGTCATCTGCCTTTACTCTTTATTGTGAGTCACATTTTTCTGTTTTTCCTTTTTAAAAAAATGTAACATCTAAGAATTTCAGGGATTACAGCAGGATATTTTTGTTAAAAATTGTAAAGGCTGGATTTTTTATGTACTTTGGAAGATTGTTGATATTTTATCTGTTTTTAGAGGTAGTCAATTTGCCTGAATGTAAACTCCAAACATTTTCCTTATAATAATGGAAAATGGCTGAAATCGCTGCTCATTTCTTTCACTTTCAGTTTCTTTGCATTTAATGTAGTCACTGTTTCAGAGTTCAGCTAGAGATTTGGGAAGGGCTTACGCACAGGACTCAGGTATCAATCTCTGTAGTTATCTGTTTTTCAGAATTCACCCTGCCAAATTCCATCTGCTGACATCTCCATAATCTCTGTCCCGATTCTTTATGCTGATAACACTGTTTTCTATCAGAGTTTTATCTGCCTGGCATTATGATGACTTTTACCTGCCCTCAGTAAAGACTGAAAATTGGAAACCCACTCAGAACCTTTATCTTCTTCCAAATGTGGTGGGTTTTTCTTTTCTTTTCTCTTTTAAAACCAATATGGCAAGCTTGGTCATAATGAAGTTAGTTCATTTACTTACATTCATAGTTGGTCACTCTAATATCTTATAATTTGTTTTCTGTTTATTCCATGTGTCTTTAATTACTTTATCTATCCCCCTTTATCAGCATTATAGTGATATACTTTTTATTTCCCTATAGTTTAATATTTGCATGGTTGAAGTATGAAAATCTACCTTAGGCTGGGCACAGCGGCTCATGCCTGTAATGCCAGCACTTTGGGAGGTAAAAGCAGGAGGATCGCCTGAGCCCAGGAATTTGAGAGCAGCCTGGGCAACAAAGCAAGACCCTGTTCTCTGCAAAAAATGTAAGAAGATGAGCCCACCGTCGCGGTGGGCACCTGTAGTCCCAGCTACTCAGGAGGCTGAGAAGGAGAACTGCTCGAGCCTGGAAGGTGGAGGCTGCAGTCAGCCGTGATTGTGCCTCCGCACTCCAGCCTGGGTGACAGAGCGAGAGCCTGTGTCAAAAACAAACAAACAGAAACCCTACTTGTAATTAGCACTTTTATCAGTTCCCAGACGACTGAAGAATCTTATAAAAGGTTTGGTCACGCCCTCACTTGTGCTTTCTTAATGCCATTATGGGCATATATTTTACTGCTATGTTTGTTGGAAATACCAGAAGGTGACATTAAACAATCAGTACTCTCAAACTTCACCTAAAAGTCGTCCTTGATGCTGCTCTTTGTTTCTTTCATCCTTTCCTCCATAATCACCTTCCTCGAGCTGAAAAATCGGCTTCACTATGCCTTGTAAGGCAAGTATGGTGGAGATACATTTTCTCAAAAATTTTTTTCTTTTTTTTTTTGTTTAGACAGAGTCTCACTCTGTCACCCAGGCTGGAGTCTAGTGGCGTGATCTCGGCTCACTGCAACCTCCGCCTCCCAGGTTCAAGTGATTCTCTTGCCTCAGCCTCCTGAGTAGCTGGGATTACAGGAGCCCACCACCACGCCTGGCTAATTCTTGTACTTTTAATAGAGATGGAGTTTTGCTGTGTTGGCAAGGCTGGTCTCGAACTCCTGACCTCAGGTGACCCACCCGCCTCTGCCTCCCAAAGTGCTGGCATTACAGGCAGGAAGCACTGTGCCTGGCCTTTCTCAACTTTTTAAATGAGCACATCTTAATTCCACCTGCATGATTTAAAGCAGCAGTCCCAACCTTTTTGGCACCAGGGATGACTTTTAATGGCAAAAGCTGCAATGACTTTGCACCAACCTGTATTATTACATTGTGATATGTAATGAAATAATCATACAGCTCACCATAATGTAGATTCCTTGGGAGCCCTGAGCTTGTTTTCCTGCAGCTCGATGGTTCCATCCGGGGGGTGATGGCGACAGTAACACCTGAAGTGTGTTGCTTATGTCCACTCTACTCTGTAATCTCAGTTTATTGCTGTCACTGCAGAAAACCCTGCTTCACAAAGGCAGAATGTTAGACATGGAGTAGGGTTTTCCGTGCGTTTGTGGCAATCTCAGGATATTTCACCCTGACTTTAATCTGTAACATAGGGGGATTTGAAGTTGTCTCAAACATACTTTTAAGGCCACCATTATTTGTGATCTCAAGCAGTCGACTGTCTTCTAGCACAAAGTCGATTCACCTGGCTTACTCATGCATGGGTCAGCGATCCATGCCTTCCCAGTTCGGGGTTCTTTTGTGGTTGGGAAGTAACACTCAAGCTCTTCTGAAAGCTGAGAAAGGGGATCATGCGCCAGCTGGGAGAAGGAAGGCCCTGGCTCAGTCCCTTTCAAAACAAAACCTCTGCTAACGTTTGAAACATGTCAGAAACCCCAGTGTTCACTCGCTGCCCTGTAATTCCAGTTGGACTTGTAATGCAGCCACTTTATCTGCCGACTTGAACACAGCTGTCCCTCTTCCCTGAAGGGACAGAGTTCATGGAGCAGGTTGAATGTGTCACACAGGGAAGCAACATTTGCAGCCCATTCTGTGTCACTGAAATGTGCTGCCCATGGTGACTGTTTTTCTAAAAGAGATCTCTGGAGCAGCTCTCACTGCTCAAAAGCTCTGGCCAGTGATCCATCTTTAGAAAGCCACCTCACCTGCCATCTCACTCTTATCACACAGGTGCCACTCTGGGCGCACGCGTATCAGAGAAGCTGTGCACGCTCTGCAACCATCTCCTCACAGAGCTGCCTGAACAGACGTGAGTTGAGGGCAGGTACTTTAAAGAGGTTGATAACTTTAATCACGTACTACAAAACTTTATTAAGTTCAGGTGACATTTTTCAGCTACACAACATTTCTCTATGGATGACACAGTGTGTAGACTCACATTAAGAAGTGACCTCTTTGATCCAAGTAGTGAAACCAGAAAGCCATCCAGTCATGGCAGCTGCTCCCTCTGTGTGTACACGGACACAAAACAGCAAGTTCAGTTTTCCTGACGTGTAATCATTCGAAGACTTGAATAGTTCTGCAGCTGTGGTGTTGGCTGGCAACAGATGTGTACCTCACATCCTCCTGCACTCATGCACATCCTCCTGAAAAACAGATCACAACAACAAGCATTGCTGGCTTGTGGTCAACACTGGTAGACTCATCCACCGGCTTGTGTGCCATGGTGACTCATTAATCCTCTCTGACAATTGTGCCTCAGTATCCCCTGCTATTTCATCAATTCCTCTATGTGTGGTGCCAGCCAAAAGAGGAACACGTGCCACCTTCTGAGCTATAGCCTCTCCCAAAAGTTCATGACAAATGTCCCTGGCAGCAGGCAACATGAGATCATTGCCAACAGCAAAGGGCTTCTTAGTGTCAGCAATGCAGTCAGCAACTAAGAATGAAGCTCTCAGTGCAGAGACACTGGATGAAGTGGTGGCCTTCAATCACGGCTTCTGTGCTTCATGATTACTTGTTGTTTCTTTTGAAAAACTTCAAAGGCTTGTCTTTTAGTTTCACGGTGCTTGGTGTTCACAGGATGAAGTGGTCTTGAAGGTTTCATGGCTTCATTGGGTAGTCACCACAGATGACACCAAGTGAGCTTGGAAGATGCGAATGCCCTGTTGCAATGAACCTGTGCTTGAGAGAGGACCGTCAGTCTTTTCTATTCAATGCAGCTTGCTCTTTGTTGGGAGACTTAGAGTCTTCCCCTCCTCATCAATGGGCCTTTCCCCTTTTTCAAAGCCCTCCTGTGACGTTTCTTTTTTAACTCATTTTGGCTAGTGTTAGCTGGAGGGCTTACCAAAACTGTGACTGAGACAAGTGTGTCGTGATGGAAAGAGGCATGGACAGAGTGGTTAATAAAATAATGGGGGTGGGGGGTTGGGGGGTGCTCTCATAGACTAAAATAAGTGTAGGATTCTGACTTAAAGCCCGCCGCCAGATGTAGCTAAATCGACACTTCCCAATCGCTGATAGGGTTTTGCCACAAGTCTGCAAGCAATTGACTGATCAGGGTGTCTGAGCAGTCAGACCTGTCTGCTCATGTTACTCTGTCTTTGCAGAGTACTAGCAAGTACCAGCACTAGCATCACTGCCTCAGATCATCAGGCAGCGGATTCTCAGAGCGCACATGCCACCTAGATTCCTGACACGTGCAGTTCACAGTAGGGTTCATGCTTCTATGAGAATCTAACGGTGCTGCCGATCTGACGGGAAGCAGAGCTCTGGCGGTGACGTGAGCCATGGGGAGCGGCTATAAACACAGATGAGGCTTCGCTCACTCACCCCAGCTCACCTCCGGCTGCGCGGCACCAGGACTGGCCCACAGCCCAGGGGCTGGGGACCCCTAAATTGGAGACTGTTTTGTCACATGTGGAGTTTTAGGCTGCTGCTTTCTTCCCCTTCCTCTCACTGTTTACCGGCAGCATTCCATTGCCCCGTGACTTCCAGTTTCCGTGGAAAGTCATTCATGTGTGCAGTGTTTTCTCCTTTGAAAGTACCAGGGAATCATTCTTTTGCCAGTCCTAAGCGTTTTCTCTTGTCTTTATTCTGTTTGTGTTCATTGAGTTTCTTGAATCTGTGAGTTGATGTCTTTAAGGCTTTGAAGAAAATATTAGCCATTCTCTCTTCAAACACAGCTCCATTATGTTCCTCTCTCGTGAGGTGGGATTGTTGAAAATTGGGTTCTTTAAACAGTTTCCCCATGTCCTTCACACTCGGCTATGTTTTCTTCATTTCCTGTTCTTTCCGGGTTTCAGTTAGGGTATTGTTTATTGATTTGTCTTTTAAATTCCATTTTCAATTAAGTAATTTATTTTTGACTATAGTCAGTTTATTGGTGAACCTGTCTGATGAATTATTACATTTAAATATTATACTTTTATTGGTAGAATGCCAGCTAGATCCTTTTGTATAGATTCGTATTCTCGATGAAATTTTTAATCTTAAACTCATTTAATCTTTTTGGTCATTTTCTTTATTATATTTAAAGAAGTTATTTTAAAGTTTTTGTTTGATAACTCCCAAACCTGAATCATCTGTGAATCAATTTCGATCTCCTTGTTTCTCTTATTAACAACTTATCACATTTTTCTTCCTCTTTACATTTCTCACAAAATTTTATTGCATGCTGAACAATACAATTAAAGGAAGTAAAGGTGAGTTTATCTCACCCTGCAGCGCTCCTCCACTCCTCCCTGTAGGAAGACAGGGTGAAGGCGGATGAAATCTGCCCAGCTAGGAATTAAAGTAGGCTGGGCATGGGCTGTCCCCACAGCCAGACTCAGCCTACCTTGAGTTGCCCATGTTTCTTGGACGTGGTCCTTCTGGGAATTTAACCGAAAACCATCCACGCTGTTTTACAATCTGGTGAACATCTCGGTGAGAAGATGTTTCCTACAGGCCCTCAGCTTAGTGGGGCTTGCTCTCTTGATAACTGTGAGACGACAGGAAATTCCACTTTATCTTCCTGGCCCAACACTGAAATTTCAGTTCGTGTGGTTGTCAGTGCTTTTATTGTTCTCTAAAGTCTTTAAAACTGTGGTTTCTGTAATTTATTACATTTTTCACCTCGATTTTACAGTGAAGTATACTCTGCTGATAATTGACTTCATCTTACTTGGAAGTGAAAGCCCCACTGATGTTTTAAAAATACACTAAAAATTAGCCAGGCGTGGTGGCATGCCCCTTTAATCCCAGCTACTTGGGAGGCCATGGCAGGAGAATCACTTGAACCTGGGAGAAGGACGTTGCAGTGAGCTGAGATCAAACCACTGCACTCCAACCTGGGCTACAGAATGAGACTCAGTCTCAAAAAAGAAAAAAGAAATGCTATATAATATACTGGGCTTTCCTTGATATATGTTACTTGGGGCCAACTAGTAGAATAAGTTAACAGGTCAAACCTTTGTGTTTGTAGAGAGACACTGAACATTTATGGGATGAAAGATAGGACATGGGGGAAGTGGAGGATGCCCATGGACACTGGCCCTGACCCTCCAAGGCCTGCTTGTCACCCTAAACTTGGCTGTGTCTTCTGCTCCTTTCGACCACCATCAGCATGGGTAGGAGGAGGCCTGGGAAGATAGGTGGGGGCAGCACTAAAGGGGGGCAATGGGAAAATCCACGAGGTTGAAGAGAAATAAAAACCACAGGAGGGCTCTCTGGAGTGTTTTCCCTACCAGAGCTGATAAAAAAGAACGAATGCATCCCACGAAAACCCGCAGTGCAGCAGTCGCAGTGGCTGGGGCCGCTGTCTTCTCCTGACCTGGCCCTGCATGCCCCGCCTGGGCTCCCGGGACTCGCCTCCAGTTGAGGAGATGGAGATGGGGTCTCCAGCACCACAGAGTTGGCCCTCTGTGCTGGCATGGGGTGGCGGGTCTGTGCCTGGCACTCATGAGCTGCTGCACCCTGGGAAAGACAAAGGGAAGGATCAGTGCTGTGCGTCTGTTTGCCTGTGAACTGCAGCAGAGAAGTGTCCCCTTGTTATCGTCAGCCAGGGGAGAGCTGTGGAGGACAGAGGCACCAGCCATCAATCTCCCGAGCACGCGGCGTCTCTGTTTAATAGCTGATAGAGCGTCTCCAACGGGCTTTTTTTTTGCTCTTTGTTTGAAATGACATATAATGGGTCTGGACTTATCAGTATCTCTAAATGCACTTTCTGTGCTCTGTCCCCACTGGGGGATTTAGTCCATTCTAACGAATACATGCAGGACTGATTTTGAACTAGGTATAATTTAATCCATCAATTTAACATTAGATGAATATGCAGAGGGAGCCTCTTTGTGGAGGAAAAACAGAAGGGGACGTTCTTATTCATCTGAAATGGACTTGAGAAATCAAAATCATTGGCTGCCATTAGCATCTGTCATGAGGTCCGTGACCGGGCCGTCCGGGGCTATGTGAGTCCTAATGTGCCTAAACCAGCCCAAAGCCCGGCGGTGACTCCCGGGCACGGCTCATGCTCCCTCAGAATGGAAGATGTCACTGCTCAGGGCCCTAGCTGCCAGGCTGAGGGCCTTCTAGTCAAGTTGTGCTAGATTGAGTTCTGAGCTCAGGCCTGGAACCCAATGGGGTGCCTGAACCCAGTGTGCTGATGCATCATTGAAAGTTGCACGAGTACCCCGGACTGGACAACACAGTGAACTGATGTCAGATATCTTTGATCCTAATGGTCTGTCAAAGCCTTTGGAGAGTGGATCATTTATAAAGCTCAAGGCCACACAGCAGCAGGGGAGGTGCAGTCCTCCAGGTACACACAGACGCCAGGGAGCTTGGGAGGCCAGAAAGAACTTGATTGAAAACACAGCCCCTGAGCTCAGACAGTTGATGAGTAATGAATGACTCATCAGTAATGCCAGTTATGCTGAGTCATTGCCAGTTATGCTGAGTCATCACCAATTGTGCTGAGTCATCACCAATTCTGCTGAGCATGGCTATGATTTCCTGACTCACCTCTCTGTGTGTGGGGGTGGGAGCAGGGATCAGCTTTTCCATAGCTGTTCATTCTCACCTGCCAGGTCTCTCTGATGCCTCCCACTCTCTCACTGATAAGTCTGTGAGCCCAGCACCAGGACCTTTGTTCTAGGGAAACCGGAAGTGTTTCTGGCCCAAAGCGTCGCCACCCAGGCCTTTCTCAGGATCATGGTGCACACTGCAATGGGTCCAATCCTGGGTTCTCCACGGGGACTGCAGTGCTTTCCTAGACAGCAAGCCTCCTCTGGAGTCTCAATTAGCAATCACGTCCCAACCCTCCGCCATCCAGAGATGGGGCTGGGAACTTGCAGTGAAGATCAGAATGTGGCAGAGCCCACAATTACTCCAAGCACTACTGCGCAGATGAGCAGGACTCAGAGGCCACAATTACATCAGCCACTACCGCACAGTTCTCCGGGACTCAGAGTCCACGATTACACCAGCCACTACTGCACAGATCTCCAGGACTCAGAGGCCATGATTACACCAGCCACTACCGCGCAGATCTCCAGGACTCAGAGGCCACGATTATACCAGCCGCTACCACGCAGATCTCCAGGACTCTGAAATGACAGGGGCAAGCAGAGATGGAGCAGATGGACCCACAACTTGGGGCAGAAGGTAACATTTCTACTGCAAATCAATACAATTATTGTGTTTGACAACTTTTTTCTTTGCGCAAACTCTTCTATTTTACTTCCAAATAGAATATGAGGAGCTCTTCGAGGAATGGGGATTTAGTGCAAATATGCGATGTTCATGACTGGAGACTCAGCCTATGTCTCGGAAGAAGAACTCCGGTGTTCAGGGGCCCTCCTTCCACAGCAGGTGAGGCTCGTACTCCAGTGCATTTGCTCACTCGCTACAAAGTGAACCATGGAAGTGCCCTAAAGTGTCTGGGTTCATAATCATCCCCTCCTCAAAATGACTTCATGACGGCTAAAAGACCTTCATAAAATGCTGTTATTTCAACCAGAAAGTTTCATTTTCCACGGGCACTCACGGAACGGAGGTGGCCCCAGCTCCCTGTGAAGCCTTGTCCCTGTGGCGGTCCCAGCTCCCTGTGAAGCCTTGTCCCCGAGACGGCCCCAGCTCCCTGTGAAGCCTTGTCTCTGAGGTGGCCCCAGCTCCCTGTGAAGCCTTGTCCCTGGCCCTATGTCCTCTCCTGCTCTGTCCCGTCACCATCTGTGACTGATGAGCTCTCTAATCCCAATGACTGCCTCGGCTTCCAGAAGCCAGGCTTCACCGCTTCCCGCTTGTCAGGGACCTGCCCACGTGCACAGGCCCTCGGGGTCTGCAGACCCTGCTCAGCCCATCTCCAGAGCTCCACGTGCTCACAGAGGCGCACCCCTCCCGGGTCTTCCAAACGCCTTCCACTCCCCTCCTGGCAGTGACTTGGGTTCCAGTTCTGCCTGCACATGGCAGGACTGAGCCCAGCGCCATGATCTTTTCGGACACCCGGCCAGGCAGCTCAGGTTGCAGGTGGCCTGAGCTCTCCCCTCTGGCCATCGCCCAGGCCAGGTGGCTACACTGCCTAGGAGGCCTCCCTGACAGTCTTTTCAGAAACAGCAATGCCAGCCAGCAAGGGCGTGGTGCTCGGCCGTGAGCACTGGCCTCATCAGCACGGGGGCTTGGCACACTGGCATCATATGCATCTGCAAGGCCTGGGTCTGGACAGCGGGGGATGGCATGGTGCAGGCCTGCCTTGGACCAGCCCGAAGCCCAAATGCTGTGGCTGAATGAGCCCTCCGTGGTCAGGGCGCTGCGTCGTTCCCTCCTTAGTGGGAACCGCAGGCCTACAAGGGGCCCATGGCATCGCCTTACGCCATGGCTGCAAGGGCCCCAGGGACTCGAATATTGTGCACCAAGCTTCCCCCTCAGCTGAGTGAGCTGAGTCTTTAGAAAATGAATTCTCATTGCTTTCCATACAAAATAAGTGAACTTGAGCTGTGGCCAATGGACACCAAGGTGGACACGAAGAAGAAACGATCGTACTTACTGTTATAGACTCTCCCGGTTTGTGTGGGCTGTGGCTGGGATGTGAAGGGAGAGATGTGTTCTCATGTCTGGGGTCCCACCTCTCCTCAGCTGTCCACCCCTTCCAACCTCGCTTACTCTTCCTGGCAGCTGCCCACCCTCCATCTGGATCCTGGGATTGTGAGCAGAGCCGGGCCAGCCCCGTGCAGGTGCAATGCTTGCCGCCAATCGCCACCAAGGCAGAGCTGACCAGGTGTAGTGGACGAGGCCTTGCTGGTGCAGGTAGGCGCCTTCGCCAGGCTGATTTGCACCTGGCTGGGGCTTTGTGAAGAAGTGGGGCCAGGGAAGGAGGGTCCTTCTTCACAGTTCTCTGTGTGTCACTGCTACGTTTCTCTGGCCAGCATGGCATCCCAGAAGCTCTTTCCCAGGCTAAGCAAGGGTGCCTTCCCTCCTTCATCTCCAGACTGCTGGTGATGGGTTAAATTACATGCACAGCAAGTGTCCAGAACCCCCTGCCCCGCCCTCACTGCTCCCCGGGGGGTGATGGGTTAAATAAATTCACAGCCAGTGTCCAGGAACCCCCTGCCCGGGCCTCACTGCTCCCCGGGGGGTGATGGATTAAATAAATGCACAGGGAGTGTCCAGAACCCCCTGCCCCGCCCTCACTGCTCCCCGGGGTGACTCTTGTTGGAGCCCCTCAGCTCCACACCCCGGCTGGGGTCACACAGGGCACTTTTCCAGAACATGCTCCATGTCCTCTGTTGCAGATCTGAGTCAGTTCCTTTGTGTGGGGCAGGAGAGATGCACTTGCCCAGGGGAAGTGCCTTCTGCCTGGTGTGTGGGGTCTCGAGGAACCCACTGGGATGCCCCTTGGGGCCCCGTGCTGGGAAGGCAGGGACAGCCCAGCCGTGCACTACGGCACCTGAAGATGGTGCTTCTGGGCCCAACTGGCCTCAGGGTGGCCACAAAGAAAGAGTTCCTTTTGTGCCTGAACTCACAAGAGTGACTTTAGTGACAAATCAGCTGTTGGACCAGTGTGGACATCTCACGCTTCTCATGTGGTTTAGTTGCCCAAACTTGAAATTTTAATATTGCAGCAATGATTGTGGTGATGCTTCGGAGCTCACTGGAATTGTTCTGCATTTTTCACAAACACTTTGCATGGGCTCAGAATTCTTCAGAGTAAACCGGCTTCCTGGTTTCTCAGCTCTAGCTTTGGTGAATCCTGAAGCTGTCACTTTGGGAAGTTATGCGGGACGTCACAAGTCAGGTGCAGACTGCACTGGTGGTCCCATCTCACTCCCCCCACAACACCACACTGCAGGAAAGAGAGTTCTTGTGAAAAGGCAGATGCTGTAATGGAGAGGACGAGAGAGTCAGTGTCAACAGAACACGACTTGAGAAGCTGGGAAGAAGAAGTGGAGGCTCGCTGGGCAGAACCAAGAAGGTGAAATTCTAGGTCTGGGTGAGAGAAGCTGCCACAGATCCTCTGGGAGGCTCAGAGTCTTTCTCTCTGGCGGGAAGTGCCTAAGCTCCTGGCGATGTTCTATTTTGCAGCACAGGGAGCGGGTAGTGAGTGTTTCTTTAACATGTAAGTTCCACACAAGGAGTTGTGTTGAAGACACTTGCACAGAAAGAAATCCCAAATACCACCTCCCACATCTGCAAATATGAAGTGAGTCAGTAAGAGCCCCTCATCTGGGCGCAGAGTAAAGACCAGTCACTAAACAGGTAAGCTCTCCAGAGAACCGGACCAGCCACGGGCCGGGGGCTCCCTCCACGGGCGCCTTCCCTGGACGCGTATTTACTGAGCGGTGAACGGCATCGTACGGCTTCCCTTACTTCATGTTGGTTCTTGGCCAATAAGAAAGATTTCTTTTCTCTAGATCATTGTGGTGTCTCCCAGGAAGTGACATTTATCAATGATCAGTAAGTCTAATGGATGATTTGGGTTACATGTTCAATTTATTTATACTTACCTTGTCCCGTGAACAGTTTTAGTACTTTTTTTTTCTTATTCCTGAATGATTTAAAATGACGCACAGTCATTCCCCTTTGCAGTCTCGCAGGGTGCCATGCAGGGCTAACCATGCTCACAGTCTTCACCTGCAATGCCAACTACAAACTGGCATTGCTTAGTCATTGTCAGCAACGCTCATGATGTGGAGCAGGGCAGGAATCCCTTCAGATGGTGACAGACTCTGATTCTCTGATGCTGCCAGTCTCTCCTCTGATACTGCCAAGAAGCTGTCTGCAGAGATCACTCAATCTCTCCTTGAAGCTGTGGGTTTGCAAAAGCACACATTGCTTCACTTTGATAATTTCCTAAGTACAGAGTTGAGCACTTGGCTGCGGAAGACCCTCTGGGGAGTTACGGAATGCAGGGCTTGGGCACCGGTTTCTGCCGCTGTGCCTTGTGGAACAAGGGGCCCCAGAGAGAGCCACCTGGGCACCAGGCCCTCTATGGACCCACGTGTGCAAGAGGGAGGCTCAGCCCCAGTCCGGGTTAGCCGCATGCTCCGAGTGGCCTGGGGCCCAGCCCTCTGTGCTTTGGAAGTCACAGGAGGCCTCTTCTGCAGAAGGAGGGGCTGCGTGAGCTGGGAGGTCCAGTGGTGCCTCCTTCCCACCCTGACCACCTGTGCCAGCTCCCACCTGGCCTGTGGGTGCTGCTTTCCTGCAGGTTCGCTGGCTAAGGACTGAGGAGGCATCTGCACGTCCTCTCCTCGGTCCGTGGTGTCATAGCAAATGTCCCTTTTTCTCACCGTGCAGTTGCTCTTGAGGTGAAGCTCAGAGCACAGACGCATTGCTTGAAACTGGTGAAGCCATGTGTTGTACCAGGCAGCCAGAGAACACACGTGGCCATGTTTCCCATGCGATGAGTTTTCAGGGTAAGTGAAGACCTGCTCTCTTACTAAGACCACCTCTCAAATGGACCCCTACGTGGTCCACTTGCAATGTGGGAAGTCACCCTAGCAGAGGGCATGGGAGGACAGCTGGCCGAAAAGGTAGACTGTCAGGCTGAGACCCCCGAGAGACCCCCTGCTGTGGGACAGAGATCTGGCATTTCTGGAGAAGGTGTGCTAACTCCGGGAGTCCAGGCAGGGCCATGCTCCTAGGACCCAGCCGCTGCAACCTAGCTGTCTGGTTCTACGGAGCGGTGGGGCTGAGCCTGGCTTCTCCACAAAGGTGGCCGGCTGCTGCTCCCCAGGGATATAGGTGACACGCAGTCTGCACACAGGGACAGCACGGGGCCAGTGCCTCCCTGGACGCTCCTGCTCCCGTCTGGAGGCTGGTCAGCTCAGCCCAGAGCACCCGGCACCTCTGAAGTTATTTTCTCCTCTTTACCAGGAAGAAATAGTAAAAGAAACTGTGGCATATAATTTTGGAAAGCAAATCTATTTTGAGGCTAATGCTTGTAGCTGGGTTTCCCAGAGCAAAGCCTACATGCTTTATTGTCCCCTTTTCATGTTTTGTACATACATAGTCGAGGAGGTGTGTGTGGGGGGGTAAGAGTGTGTGTGTATGTATGTGTGTGTATGTATGAGTGTGTGTGGATGTGTGCATGGATGTGTATGTGTAGGGGTGTGTATGCATGTGTGTGAATGCGTGCATGTGTATATATGTGTATGTATGTGTGTGTGTATGTGTGTGGGGGCATGTGCATATATGTATGAGTGTGTATGTGTGTGAGAGTGTGTGGGGGGGCATGTGTGTATGTGTGTGACTATGTATGAGTGTGTGTGTGTATGAGTGTGTGTGTGTGTGTGGACGTGTCTGTGTATGAATGTGTGTGTGTGTGCATGTGTGGGATGCCAGTGTGTACATGGTGCAGCTGTGTGTTCATAGGTATGTGTTTTTGTTCTGAATGTGTGCAGAGTGTGTGTGTGTCATGTGTATGTTATGGAATATCCATGTGTGTTATGTGGTGTGTGTGCCTGTGTACGGGTGGCATGTCTGTGTGTGTTGTGTGCCCGTGTCTATGTGGTTCGTCACTACTGTGCACTGGGTACTCGTTATGTGTGTTGTGTTTACGTGCACAGTGCATCTATCTATGGAGCTTGCTGGGAATGAAGAACCAGGTTAATCTCTCAGCTGTCAATCAGAAAATGACAACCAAAATTTGCAGTCACACAGAGAAGATGAATTTGTTAATGCCTGGCTGGACTTTCTGCTGAGGTCTGAATCACCTGGAATACTGAGGTGCCGCATATGTGATTGATGGAACAGGGACGAGGGTGGTTTCTGCTGAGCACATCAGGCATGAAATTCAAACTCAGCAAAAGAGCCCCCTTTGAGAGCCCCTGCTGTTGTTCTAACCCAGTCGCTTGTCTCAGAAGACTGCAGTCGCATTTGAGCAGGTTATCCGAGCGGCTGCTTTTCATCAGGAAGAGGCGGAGGCTGAGTCAAGTGGAACCACTGCCGTCCCCACTGTCAGGCAGCCCCTGCTCCACTCGGAGCCTGCCCAGGGGCAGCTTTGTCTAGACAGGGAGCGGGACAAGACTCCAGCTGAGCAGGCGCTGGGCCGTGGGCAGCCACATGCTGTGCTCAGAACTGCCTCAACCCAAAGCCAGATGAGTGACCAGCTATCACAGCCCGTCTGCTCCCTGCTAAGCACTGCACGCGGTGCCCATAGGGGAGGAGGGAAGGTACTTTCTGCTGCTGGGACATTCTTCACTCAGGAGCAGCACAGACCTGGCCACTCCCACACACAGAAAGTTCCCCTGCAATATTGCCTCCCACACTGAGGTGTTCTCCGGCCACAACTGTCTCTCCCCTGTGAATGGCTCTCAAGACGCTGGACATCGGGTAGCAAAGGCCAGTGACCCATGACGGACGACACACATTGAGCTGAGCCCTGACGCTCTCCAGCTTCCTGCCTAAAGAGAGTCTCTGAGCCACTACGCAGGCACAGGAGCCAAGGTACAGCCTGCAGCCTGGCTGAATGCAGGAGACAGCTGAGAGTCAGTGCAGGTGAGAGAAAGTGACGTTTGCCCTACAGAGTCTTGGAGAAAAGAGACCGGCATGGGGTGTGAGCTCCTGGGTCCGCAGCAGGTCTGGTGGGAGCAGACCACAGAGTGCTGCTCTGTGCACGAGAGAAAGCCACCTGGAATGGGAAGGAGCCTCGGGAAGGAATAGAGGTCAACGCCAGGCACTCACATGGAGCCAGCCGCTTCTCCCGCCAGGCAAAGTCCAGTACCCCAAGGTTTGTGGGGCGCTGTGGGGAGCACACGGGAGGGTGTTGCTTCAGTCCTGGAGAATAATTCAGCCTTAAATGCTCACCTCCCAGTTCCTGCCTAACAAATCTGAAAAGACCCAAAAGGATTGATTTGTTTCAAAGAAACTCAACTTTGTCCTTGAACAAACCTCAAGAATATGTATAGAAGTACAGAAATATCCATCACCCAGCAAAATAAAATTCTCAATGTTTGGCAACCTGTGTAGACAAAATTGAATCATCCCCCAAAATTCACATGTTGAAATTGTATTTTTAATATGGTTAATTACATTGCTGGGTGTTTTTTTATTTAGACAGAGCCTCACTCTGTTGCCCAGGCTGGAGGGCAGTGGCACGATCTCAGCTCACTGCAACCTTTGCCTCCTGGGTTCAAGCGATTCTCTTACCTCAGCCTACTGAGTACCAGGATTACAGGTACCCATGACTCCTGGCTAATTTCTTTTTTTTCTTTTTTTGAGATGAAGTTCTCCTCTTGTCACCCAGGCTGGAGTGCAATGGCGTGGTCTTGGCTCACTGCAACCTCCCCCTCCTGGGTTCAAGCAATTCTGTCTCAGCCTCCCAAGTAGCTGGGATTACAGGTGCCTGCTACCACGCCCTTCTAATTTTTGTAATTTTAGTAGAGGCAGGATTTCACCATGTTGGCTAGACTGACCTCGAACTCTTGACCTCAGGTGATCTACCTGCCTTGGTTCCCAAAGTGCTGGGATTATACGCGTGAGCCACTGTGCCTGGCCCATTGCTAGGTTTTTAATGTTAAGTCAATGTTGCAATATGGGCATGAACCTAATCATCATGTATTATCCTTGTTGTATACAACTGGATGTAATTTACTAGAGTTTTGTTCAGAAATTTCACATTCATATTAATGAGAGATTTTTTTTTTCTGTAGTTTTTAAGACTTTGCATGGTTTTGGCATTAGGATAATATTGACTTTAAAAATGTACTGGGAAAAAAATTCTGTCTTCAATTTTATGAGTTTGTGTAGAAATAGTGTAATTTCTTCTTTAAATGTTTGGTAGGATTTCACCAGTGAAGCCACTATAGAAAACAGTGTGGCAGTTTATTTAGAAAGCTGACGGCCAGGCACAGTGGCTCACGCCTGTAATCCCAGCACTTTGAGGGGCTGAGGCGAATGGATCACATGAGGTCAGGAGTTGGTGACCAGCCTGGCCAACATAGAGAAACCCAATCTCTACTAAAAATACAAAAATTAGCCAGGTGTAGTGGTGGGTACCCGTAGTCCCAGCTACTTGGAAGGCTGAGGCAAGAGAATTGTTAAACCCAGGAGGTGGAGGTTGCAGTGAGCTGAGATAGCGCCACTGTACTCCAGCCTGGGCAACAGAGCAAGACTGTCTCTTATTTTATTATTAAAAAATAATACAAAATAAAAAAGAAAGAAAAAGAAAGTTGATCATACTCCTACCATGTATTTCAGCCTTCCTCTCCTAAGTATTTACTCAAGAGAAATGAAAGCTATGTTTTCACTAAGAATAGCACTTAAATGTTTATAGGAACTTTATTTGTAGTATCCCCAAATTGTAAGCAAACCAAAGGTTCGTCAATAAGTGAATGCATGAACACACTGAAGATATGCTTATTATCCCGATTGTAATAATGACTTCATGTTTGTATATATTATCTGCCAAAATGTGTCAAATCATATATGTAAATATTTTGCAATTTATTGTATGTCAACTATACATTAAGAAGGGTGCTACAAAATGAAACACTATAATATAAAATTTATTTTAATAGACAAAAATCTGAAAACAACCATATATGCTTCAAACTGAATAATGACAAATGCTTCTGTAAATATGAAAATATAACAGTGGAAAGAAAACTTTGATAGGCTGGGCATGGTGGCTCATGCCTTTGGGAGGCCAAGGCAGGAGAATTGCTTGAACCTGGGAGGCAGAGTTTGCAGTGAGGCGAGACTGTGCCACTGCACTCCAGCCTGGGTGACACAGCGAGACTCCATCTCAAAAAACAAAACAAAAACAAAAACTTGATAAATGGGTTATATAGAAGAGGTGACACAGATAAAGAGAGAATAAGTGGACTAGAAGATAATGCTGAAAAATTACTAAGAACACAGCATAAAGTCAAAGACATTTAAAAAATGTCACATAGAGTTTGAAAGATATTACAGATGGGGCTAGAATTCTATGTTTTCTAATTGGAGTTCACAAAGGAACTAGTTAAGAGAATGAAGAAAAGTAACCATGCATAGAGTTAATAGCTGAGAATTATGTAAAATTTATAAAAACCACGGATGCTTAGATTCAGAAACACAACTTCAAACAAGATATGTAAAAAGGAATCTGAACCTAAATGCAATATGGTGAAATTTAAAGATAAATAGAAGATCTGAAAAGTATCTGGAGAAAAGAAAGATTAAATAACCCATTGAAGGTTGATAATGGATTAATAGAATAAAGTTATTTGATTAAAGAAATTAAAGAATGACTGCAATTAGACTGACAGCTGACTTCTCCATCCTATATATGGAAGCCGGGATTCAATGGAATTACATCTTCACAGTGCTGACACTAAAAATGTCATCCTTTATTCATATGCCCAGAAAAACTATCTTTCAAGAAGTTTTCAGTTTCATTTTAAAGAAGAACAAAATTTCCACAAATGTAAACTGTGAAACAAAGGCCAAAATCACCTTCTTTGAAAGGGTTTTCTCACCCTCTAAAAACATCACCTTTGCTATACTCTTCAACTTACCAGTACTATTCACAATATCTTTTTTTTTCTTCCTAGCACAATCTATCCCAGAGTCTTGATCATGTTCAACTCAATGATGTGTCTCACTTGCATTACATGTGAATAAAGAATAATGACAGAAATGTATTTTATCCTGCATTCTTCTTGAATTCTCTACTTTACTGCTTCTATCTCTTGGGGTAAAAAAAAAAATCAGAGAACATTTAGGGCAAAAATGGAACTCCCTTCATTCCCCTAAATATGCTAGACACAGCAACATAGTTTTTCATTTCTGCATCTACTCTCTTTTCTTTCTTCCAAGTTCTGAGCAAAATTGCCACCATGTACTGAAGACTGGTGTCTCCTTTCTTCGGGGCACTTTACCCCTCGTGTCCTGTGTTTCTAGTCTCTCAGTTCAGAAGCTCTTACTTCCTCCCTTGCTGGTAAAGACTCTCCTGTTCTTGTCTTCTGGGTCAAGCCTATGCATCTTTCATGACTGCATCTAAGGGTCCTTTCCCTCTTAAGGTTGTGGGGGTCCCCTCACCCTGGATGGGTCTTTTAACTGTGGAGCCAGCACCTCTGCACAGCACAGACCTGGACCATGACTGATGTGGTCTTTTCCCTGTGCTTGCTTTCACTCTGTGCAGCTCCCTCCACTCAGCTGAGAATTCTTCTCAGCAGGAACTCCTTGTTTTCCTCAGCGTCTTCAGTGCCTCATTTAACACATGACATTGACGGGCTGCCATAAGTATGTCAGAGGAATGTGGACATAGATTAATGAACATTTTTTCCTATGATTACATCTAAATTTCTAGACTGATGTGTGGCGAAGCACTAGGAGCAGGGTGTGGCAGGAGATGGAAGGACTAGGAGACACTGTCAAAGGGGGAAAAGACGCAGGTATTTGGGCTGGAGAATGCCTGGGTAGCCAGCAAGCCATGCTCAGATCAGGGGGAGGTCACGGCAGCTGGAGCATTTGTACAGGCTCCTGGGAGGAACCTTGCATGGAGCTGTTCACTTGTCTAATGGTGGAATAGATGACCTCCAGGTTTCCATCGAACATGAGAGTCGGGATCTGTGGGAATGCCTATGAGTCCATTGCCTCTCTCTCTCTCTCTCTCCAGTTCATCCTCCTTTTGATAAATGAATATTCCTAAAATGCTTCCAGCATTAGTTCACTCCATCGCTCACAACCCTCCAAACAGTCTGCATTAATCAACCCCCTGTTTTATAAAAGCCCCCCATTAGAGTCAAACTTATTCCTGTGATTCCCCTGGTCCCCATGTGCCAAGGTCAGTCTGAGCACACCCAGTATTTCCCTTCAGCTGCTGCCTCCACCTGCTGTGAGCCTTCTCTTGGGAGTCACCAGGGATTTCCAAGTTAACGTGTCCAAACTGAATACATGACCTTCAGGTTGTTCAGCTGGGAGAAGACTTAAATTTGCCCCCACAGGAAGGGGATGTGTCACTAAGTGGCCAATTTTCACCCCCGGAAGTGTCCAAGTAGAGAACAGGCTACTGCCTTCCACAAGTGCTTAAGAAAGGTCGGCGGTGGGGGCCATTTCACCTCCCAGAGGCTCCTCCCAATGCCAAGATTCCAAATTCCTGTCAGTTTCAACAATCTGCTGGTGTAGATCAATCAAGTTAAATCAACCAATCATCTCTTTTGTGTGTCCTTGAATTTTATTGCTTCCACCTCAGCTGTCCAAATAAGACCCCGAGCTATCTTCTTCCAAGGCCCCTTCCCCCTGCCTGGCTGCACGGTGCCTGGCTGCCCCATGAGTGCCATGCTGTCTGAGGGAGGGCAGTGCTCATTCATCTTGATGCATCTGCCACCCACCTCGGAACAAGCACAGTGCAGACCCTCGGTAAGGGCTTGGGACCCGTGGGAGGTGAGGGTCTGCAGGGAGATGCAAGGGAAGATGCAGGTGTTGGGGGCAGCAAACCTGGACGTCGCCAGGTGGGGGCAGCTGCTTCCGGCACTTCCTTTGCCATCACTTCTGGCAAGGACTGGTGTTTGCAGACAATGATATGAAACCTTACTTCCTTCTGTATTACTTTCCTGCGATTCCTAATAAGGTATATTGCAATTTAAAACAGCAATTGACAGGGTAATTCATTCACAACAACACAATCCATTGTGATCACAATGCCACACATTTATGTTTTAAGTAATTTTTAATGCTTGTAGCAGCTGGGTCTCTGAAAATAACTAACATTTTTCACCTTGTGCAGCCAAGGGGAGAAAAAATCTCTGCTCTTTAATTATAGAGCCACCAAAGACAAGACGCAGTGAGCAGGGCAGTTATAATTGCAAAATAAGAAATGGTTTGCCTGAGAACATAGCCAAGTCCTGTGTAAATGCGCCACTGCCGGGGTGTAGCAGGTGAGGGCTGGAGTGGAACTGTGTCTACTCCAGCTTCACAAGTCGCTATCATTTTAAGTCAAATTGATTAACACAGGAAGCATTATTAGGTGGATGGAATTATAGAAAGGGTGGAAATAGTTCCCTCTAACCAAAAATAGCTATGTTTAGAGGGCAAGAGACTGTGGTTTGTTTGTGGTTGTGGTTGTTGGAAACACACACACAGCCATGCCACAGCCTTGCATTGGTGTGCAGCTGTGGCCACCACTGTGTCCCAAAGGGCAGCACCCTCAGAGGATCACCTGTGCCCTTGCCCACCTGTGTATGACATTAACCATTTTCTCTCTGTCTCCTTTGTGACAGGGTCTTGCTATGTCGCCCAGGCTGAAGTGCATTGGTGCAATCACAGCTCATTGCAGCCTCCATACCCTGAGCTCAGCCTCCTAAGTAGCTGGGACTACAGGCATGTGACTTTTTATCTTTATTTTTTAAATTATAAAGGAATCTATATGCAGAAATGTTACTGGCTAATTTTTAAGCTTTTTGTAGAGACGAGATGTCACTATGTTTCCCAGTCTAGCCTGGAGCTCCTAGGCTCAAGTAGTCCTCCCACCTTGGCCTCCCAAAGTGCTGGGATTATAGGCAGCACCACGTGCACTTAGATTTCCTTTTTGAATTAAGATGTTCTGGGGCGATGAAGCCACCTGTGCCCATATGTAGCTAAAATCCCTCATTGCACATGTGGCATGAGACCCACTGGGCAGGACCACACCTGCCACCCAGGCACTGGCCTTCCACAGTCACGCCAGTGTCCTCCGCCACGGACACCTCACATCCAAGTCTTCATTTCTTCACATGTTGCTGGTGTGTCTCATGGAGGGAAGTCCATGTTGGTCTCCTTAGCACCCAATGGGATGAGTGTCTCATCTCAAAACAGCAGGCCCTTCCCAGCGCCCTTCAAAGTTGTGGGGCTCAGCCCTGGACAGAGGTACAGGCCAGATCCCCCAGACAGAGTGCCAGCAGCTCCCCTCCTCTCTGCCTCTTCCCCTCCTTTTAACTGACCCCCCCCCCAGAGAATTATGCTAAGATGAAGTGACATATACCTGTGTTCCTTACCTCCTCACTGTGCTAGCACCGCTGTGCTAGGGGGAGGAAACAGAATGTTTGGGAAAGTCCTACTGGTGACCAGAGGAGCTCTGTCCAGCCTCGCCTTCCCTCTCCCTCCCTCTCTCTCCCTTCCTCCCTCTCCCCTTCCTTCTCCCTCCCTGCCTCCCTCCCACCTTCGCTCCCTCCTTCCTTCCACCCCTCTTCCCCCCTCTCTCCCTCCAATGCCCCCTCTGGGTGGCACCACAGCTCATACACAGCTGTGGAATCACACAGCTCACCTGGTTTGCCTGCTGGCACAGGCTGGAGGGCACAGCGGGTTCTCGCATGGTGACCAGACCCAGTGTGTCTCTTTACTGTGTTAAAGGGACTCCTTCCTCTGTCCAGAGACTTATAGACCCCACCTCACACTGTAGAAAAGTAATATGAGCCACATGTGTATGTTTTGTGAGAAGAAAAACATGAAATCAATTTTAATGAAGTATCCTTTTTAACCCATAGTCTCCAAAATATGATCACTCAATGTGTACTAATATACAGTTATTATTGAGCGATTTCACATTCTTTTTATCTATTTATTTTGTTGTACACAGTCTTTGGACACTTAGCACTCTAGGTTCAAATGGCAAAATTTTGCAGGCTCTGGAGACATGGGGCTTGTGGGGCCACAGTGGGTGGGCAGCTCTGGACCCTAGATTAGAGTGGGCTCGCCAGGCGCAAGCCAGTCCAACAGCTGCCTAAATGCATGCGTTGATGTCCTAACCCCCTGTACCCCCAAGGGTGGCTGCATTTCTATGGAGAAACTTTAAAGAGATGATCAAGGTAAAATGAGGTCGTTTGGGTGGCCCTGATTCACCAGGACTGGTTTCTTAATAAGAAAATGAGACAAAGGCCAGGCGCAGTGGCTCACGCCTGTAATCCCAACACTTTGGGAGGCTTAGGTGAGTGGTTCATTTGATGTCAGGAGTTCAAGGCCAGCCTGGCCATCATGGTGAAACCCCATCTCTACTAAAAATATGAAAATTAGCCGGGTGTGGTGGCACGTGCCTGCACAAGTCCCAGCTACTCAGAAGGCTGAGGCAGAAGAATTGCTTGAACCCAGGAGGTGGAGGTTGCAGCAGTGAGCTGAGATTGTGCCACTGTACTCCAGCCTGGGAGACAGAGTGAGACTCCATTTAAAAACAAAACCAGACAAAAAGCAAGGGAGACATGGACACAGACACACACAGAGGGATGGCCCTGTGAGCACACAGGGAGCAGACACCATCTGCAAGCCAAGGAGAGAGACCTCGGAAAGAACCAGCCTGTCCACACCTTGACCTTGGACACAGCCTCCAGCACGGTGCGGATGAGCTCCTTCACTTAAGCTACCAAGGTTCGGTGCTTCTCCAGGGCAGCCCTCCGACTCACGCTCAGAGCTGGTCGTAGGGTTGGCAGATCCTGCGGATACCTGTATACACAGGTATGTGTTTAGGCTTGAGCTGGGGGAGGGGAGAGATTCAGCACCAAGGGAAGGGACAGGAAATCCTCTGGACACACAAGCTGCATTTTCTCTCAAACCCAAACACTTCCTACAAGCAGTGCAGTTGATATTAGGATAAAGACTTCACTGCATTCTCCCTGGCGTTCCTCACAGCAAGCTCGAGATGTGGGAACCTGAGCACCCTCCGCATCAGGGAAGGGACTGGGGGAAGAGGTGGCTGTCATCCTGGGGCCTCGTGCCGCACAGGGAGGCTGAGCCTCCCGTCCGGGGGACCCAGATCCAGGGCCTCTCCTGGGGTCTAAAGCCTTTGAGGCAAAGGAGATGAAGAGAGGTCCATGCCCAGACCCAGTGGGCCACAGAGGACTGACCGGCGCTCCGAATTTGATCTGAGACCCAAGTGACTCCAGAGGACTGACCGGCGCTCAGAATTTGATCTCAGAGACCCAGGTGACTCCGGAGGACTCACCGGCGCTCAGAATTTGATCTCAGAGACCCAGGTGACTCCGGAGGACTCACCGGCACTCAGAATTTGATCTCAGAGACCCAGGTGACTCCGGAGGACTGACCGGCGCTCAGAATTTGATCTGAGACCCAGGTGACTCCGGAGGACTGACCGGCGCTCAGAATTTGATCTCAGAGACCCAGGTGACTCCGGAGGACTGACCGGCACTCAGAATTTGATCTGAGACCCAGGTGACTCCAGAGGACTGACCGGTGCTCAGAATTTGATCTCAGACCCAGGTGACTCTGGACCTGAGGTCTCATGAGATCCCCTCCCCTGTGCCAGGTCTTGATTTATCATCGTTTAACTTCTGGGATCTTTACACTATCAGGAAATAATTATGGAAGATTGCCTTGTTGGGCAACAGAAAACTACCAAAGTTAAGTTAAAAAAGAAAGAAAAGAAGAAAATCCCTCTTAGAAATGCATTGTGGACTCTGCAGCACACCAATTCGGAGTATGTTCCCTTTGGGAAATTTCCATCCACCACGTTTTCCTTGCATTGCTTTTGTCTTGGTGGAGCAGTCCTGGAAACTGGAGAGAATGGGGTGAAGAAAAATAAAATAAAACGAACCCAGCATGGCAGGTTCCCGCATTCTTCCTTC
Source organism: Cheracebus regulus (assembly GCA_963574635.1). Lineage (NCBI taxonomy): Eukaryota > Metazoa > Chordata > Mammalia > Primates > Pitheciidae > Cheracebus > Cheracebus regulus. Next base: position 42,120 of record CAUYQU010079131.1, read on the forward strand.
AGCACGAGTGAGAATGAAATCATTCAACCTATGTTTCTGGGGCAGAGCTCTGTGCTCGCCCAGGTGCTGCGGTGGGTGAACCTCGGCGCCTGCCGTGGGAAGGAAGTGGGGGAGCCTCTCACGGGCTCTTGGTAGAACCTGGCTTTACACACGCACGGCAATGACGTTAACACTGCGCGTGCTCATGGCGTGATTCCTCCGTTTCTACCCTGGCCTCCCCTGGTGAACATAAATCCTACCTGTAACCCCTCCGTAACCAGAAACAGCCCCTCCCACACTGCAACCTATTACTCGCATAGAACAAGGCACAGTAGCCAGGCTTGGCCTTCCCTCCCGGAGGACCATGACTCAATTACACATGGACTCATAAACGATTTTCTAGCATTCTTTGTCTTATTTATTTTTATTTTTTGAGATGGCGTCTTGCTGTGTCGCCCAGGCTGGAGTGCAGCGGCGCGATCTCGGCTCACCGCAGCCTCCGCCTCCCAAGTAACGGGGATTACAGGCGCGCACCACCACGTCGGCCTGATTTCTGTATTTTTAGTAGAGACGGGGTTTTGCCACGTTGGCCAGGCCGGGCATTCTTTGTTTGAATGGGAGCATTCTGACTCTTGGACCTCGGAGAGGCAAGCCTGGGCCCGTACCGCGTCCCCGCTGGCTGCTCCGTCCTCCCGCTTGTCATTGATGCATGCGGCCTGGAAATGAGGGAGCGCCGGTAACACAGGGGCGGAGCGAACGCACATGAAGGAGAGCCGGCGGCGCGCTGGTGCCTTATCTGCATGTGCAGGTCGGCTACATGCATCGCTGCGGGAGCCGCGCTCGGACCCCAGACCCGCGGGAGAGGACACCGAGAGCAGCGCGGTGAAATACGGCCGGATCCGTTTAGAAATTGCTACTGAGGGCAGGGGCAAAGTATCTATAATAATTTTAAGGACATTTCCCAAATGTTTATTTAGATAAAAGATGGATAACCGTGAAGCTCCCGAACCTGCAGCCCGATAACTAGGCTTTATTAATGACCTGCCATATGCGAGGGCCGGGTAATTAAAGTTTTTTCCCCAAAGGAAGAGAGTGGACAAATTTATTTGATGGTTTGATAACCAGGGACACTGGTTGAAAACTATTGATATGATCGGGGCTCATTCGATTTCCTCGCGACAGCCACTCGTATCAGCTAATTTCACCTGTGAATAGTTAATTACCCCGGATGCATATGGGCTGGTCATTAATAACGCTGGACTGTCACGGCTCCTTTGTCACATGTGCCTTTTATCTCCCGAATCTCCTGCTTCTTCTTCTTTTTAAAAAATTCCTTCCCATTCTCTCTTAAAAAAAAAGAAAAAAAGAAAAAACATGCTTAGGAAGACAGATGTGAGCTGTGAGACTCCGCGGCTGTGTCACAGGCGGCGCGGGGCCTGAGTGCGGAACGAGTCCCGAGCGGCGTGAAGGAGGGTGGGTGCCTGAAGCACCCTGGCTAGCCCCGGCCGAGGTGCTGCCTCCGGACCCAGCCTGTGCGCAGAGGGGCTGCTGGAGCTCAGACGCCGGGCTCACTGGCCCCCGCGTGTCCAGGCCGGGGACGGCCGGCAGCTCCAGTGGGGGTGGGGGCTGCTCCCTCATCACTGGGGCCCCAGCGAAGCACTGGAGCATTCCGTCTCCTGGGAATGCGCCTTCCCACGGCGGGACCTCGCTCTATCCGTGCTGGGCATGCTGCTGAGTTTCTGGGTCCTGGCCTTGAGCAAGTCAATTGACTTCTCGGATTTTCCTTGGCTCAGATGCAACATGGGATTGACAGCATCCGTGCTGGAGCACGTGGGGGCCTGAGAACAGTGGGTGGAAAGGGCATTTCAGGATGTGGGGGTGCCACGTGCTGCGCTCGGGTGATGGAGGGTGCCCCTACTCCACAGGGCTCCCAAGCCTGGCAGGCGGGCACCAGCGCCTGTGCTGGGGTCTCTCTTGCTGTTCCCTTGGTGCTTTTATGGACGTTCACAGAGTGGGGTGAACTTCACTTCCCCCACATTTTGCTTTTCAGGGCTATGTGTCTTCTGTGACCACGGCTGTCCTAGAGTCCGGTGGGATCTCCCTGCTGGCCCAGCAAGGAGGGTGAGAGGGAAGGGGCCTCACTGTGCAGACAGATGCTCTCTGTAGGGGACGCTGCTCAGTGGAGTGTGGAAGATGGCCAGAGACAGGGAGGTACCGCAGGGACGGGAGGTTCCTGAGAGCTGCCCCTCCCAGGGGAGGTGACCACAGAGGGGCCTTTGTCTTCAAGGGAGCCCATCCGAGTCCATGGCAGACAGGGCTGGCACTCCCCAGCAGGCCGGAGCCAGAGGCAGGTGGGGTCACGGAGGAGGTGGAGGGCCCCTCCTCCAGGACTCTGCAAGGGGACCTCGTCCCGCTGGGTCCCACACTTCCTTCTTCTCTTTCTCTGCTTTCTGCCTGCCTCCCCCAGGGTTGAATTCCCTGAAGCTGAGCAGAGCCTCCTCTGCCTCGATGTCCGCCCACCGCAGTAGCTCAGGGGCACAGCAGGTGTTCAGGGAAGGCTGGAAGAATCAACGACCCTCAGAGGAAGCGCTTGCTCCGTGGCTGGCAGGATGGAGCCACAGGCTTTAGGGAGGATGTGGACCATCCAGCCTGCAGCCATCCCCTTAGTGACCTCCAAGCACATTTCTGGTTGTCACTAAGTGGGGGAGTGCTTCATGAGTTTGGGTGTTCAATGAGGGACGCTCTGGGTCCCTGGAGAAGGAACCAGGTGGATAGCGGGCAGCCCGGGGCATCACTCTAACCAGGCCAAACCCAGAGACGCTGGATGTGGGGCCGTGGGCTGCCTGGCCCAGATTCAGTCTATAAGGCCACCTGTGTTACTGTAGCCTCGGTCCTTTGAAAGATGCTTCAGTAACCCCCAAAACCATCCCCTAAGGGCTCTGAGGGGCCACAGTGGTCCTCAAGGAGGATGAGTGACCCTCAGTTCTTTGCTGGACACTGCTCCCTCCCCAGACACAGATCCCTACAGGTAGAAGGAAAGAGAGGAATGAGGGGCCCCAGCAAACACCCCTCACCCTGTTCTGCCGGCCCTACCCGAACACATCTCCTCCCAGGGCACAGCTGCCAGTGAAACCATCTTTGCAAAATTATGACTGAAAAGAGATCTAACTTAACCGACCCCTTCCTGCTTCTAACTTCCAGGCTGTCCTTGCTCATTCCTGGGCATAGGCTGAACTCGCTTTGGGAGAAACTTAGTTTATAGTTCAAAAAATGAAAACAGCCTTTTCCCAAAGCACACCTCCTTCTTGCCTGGGGACTAGACAGCCTTTGTAGGACTGCATTAGCCACAAGATTAGAAATGATGGTCTAGGAGTCATGCAGCTGGAGGCTACAGGATTCTGATCCTCCCTAAATGGCTCCTAAGATCAGTGCTTGAGATGTTTTGCAGACCCTGCACTTGATGGATCAGCTGGCCCCACCCAGATCAATAAACTATCTCATCTGATCTCGTGGCCCCCACCCAGGAACTGACTCAGCACAAATAGACAGTTCCGACTAACGACGACTTCATCCCTGACCAATCAGCACTCCTGGCTCACTGCTACCCCTCATCCAGCAAGTTGCCTTTAAGAACTCTGCTCCCCAATGCTCCAGTAGACTGACTTGAGTAATATAAAACTCCGGTCTCCGCACAGCCGGCTCTGCGTGAATTACTCTTTATTATAATTCCTCTGTCTTGATGAATCATCTCTGTCTAGGCAGGGGGGAAGGTGAGCCCCTTGGGCAGTGACACCAGCACCCTTCACCAGCTCCCACCAGGTCCAGGCACCCCCAGGCTGAGCTGGGCCCATCATCCTTTGGCCTTTGGGTGGGCTTGGCCCAAGAGAGGCTCCGTAGGGGCTGAGGCCGCAGAGCTGCCTCAGGTCCGCGTGCCCCTGTGCTACCGGCAGGCCCTGGGTGGCCGCACTTACCCCCTGGTCCAGTGGCCACCGCTGTCCCCTGGCTCCTGCTCTGTGAGAGCCTGCGGGGCTGCCTTCTCCTCTGCCCTCTGCCTGGCTGAGGCGCCACTGCCCGTCAGCTCATTCGTGCTGCCCAGGAAGACCAGCACCCGACAAGCAAGGAAGACAGATCTTACCCAGGGCAGGCACACTAGGGGCTCCACGGCAAACGTGGCAGGACAGGCAGAGACCTGCGGCCGGGGAGTGGGGTCGGCGTGGGGAAGGGACCACCAGGAGACACGGAGACCCCATTTTTCTGGCAGAACCAACTTCATGGAATTCCTGCTGATGGGAAGCCGGGGATCAGGTACCGAGGGTCAGAGAGAGGAATTTCCCAGATACTGAAGGAGGCCAAGTACCGAAGGTGGGGGCTTCTTTCTGCACCGACCTCGTGGGGTTCTCTGCTCAAACTGGATTGTACAGGGAAGGAGGCAGATGAGCCCAGGAGGACGTTCAGGAGACCGGCTGCAGTGTGGACCACAAATAATGTATTGTAACCCTCCGGCAGCTGCAGTGGGACCCTCTCCCTTAACCAGCGGAGTAGCCCTCCTGTCCTCCATTCCCAGAGTCCGCTGTCCCTCCCGCCCTCCATTCCCAGAGTCCGCTGTCCCTCCTGCCCTCCATTCCCAGAGTCACTGCCCCTCACCTCCTGCTGCCAGTTGCCCATCTCGTCCCGCAGCAGCTGGAGGGACAGCAGCCTGCACAGTCTGTTCAGCATAGCCACCATCCCTTCTGCTCAGGAAGTCTCCGCTCAAGGTACTCCCTGCAGAGGGCCCCTCCGCTCCTGGAGTGGCCCCTCCCTACTCTCCACCACTTACAGGCATCACTGCTGGGGGAGCCTCAGGATCTCCTGGGACTGAGCCTCCTCCTCTTCCTCCTCCCACTAGGACCTGGTTGGGGAAACTCCCAGATGTGCCCTTCATGAATGGGGCTTCCTGAGGACCAGGGTGTTACTGCAGAGGGTGTGGGGTGTGAGGTGGATTAGCATGACAGTGTGTTGGGGACATGGCAGACATGCAGCTCTCCCTGAGCCATGCGTTCCTGAGAGAGAATGCTCTTAACTGTGGCTGGGAGGTCCTGCCGCCTGCTGTCCAGGCTGTGGGGCAGACAGGGACCCCGGGAGTGTGGGCAAGAGAAGGCTGTGGGCTGGGGCTGGGGTGATGGCGTGGGGCCCTGGGGAGGCAGCGACTATGGAGGGAGGGCTGGCAGAGGGTTGGGGTGAGGCCTGGCGTTAACCACAGACAGTCCCCCTGGGGTGGGGACATGGGGGCCGGACTCCCTGGAGCTTCATCATCCCCATAATCAGGTGGCAGAGCTCCAGGTTTGAGGGCGTTTGTCTGGACCTGCTGGCCTCCCCCAACAGGCAGGAGACCTGCCTGGGGGCTGGGTGGACTGCCTGGCCCTCACCTGGAGGGGATGCAGTCCTTGCCAACCCCATCTGCAACCCTGGAGCCAGAGGCTGGCCACAACACCCTGTGGTTCTGGTGGGGACTGGGAAGGGACAGGGCCCAGCTCTCAGGGGCCCCTGTCACCCTGGGCTAGGTCTTGCTGACTCAGGGACTGTGCTGGCTGTGGCATCAGGGAGAAATAATCTGTGCCGGCAGGGATGAGTGAGGTGAGTGAATGGGCACCCTGCCCCGGGCACCATGAGCACCTGTGCCCAGAGAAGCTCAGCAGATGTGGGACTGGAGTGGGAGCCGCAGGCTGAAGCTGTAGCTGTGAGCTGGGCCCTCTCAGCCAAACCCTTTCAGATGACTGCAGTCTTAAACTTGGTCTCCTAGCAGAGGGAGGGAAGTCCATCCCCTGGGAGGGCTCAGCCCTGCAGCCTCAAGAGGCTGGCTGTTGTGATGTTTGCTGTTGGAGCGCAGATTCTGTACCCGTGATTAACTCCAGAGGATGCGCCCGCATCCAGTCCTTGATACGAGGATCCCACAGCCAGGGTGTCTGCACAAAGACGCCTGAGATGGGGCCCCAGGGAGGACAGGGAGAAGCTGGCCCCACGCTGCCAGCGTTGTGACGTGTACCAGTGCATCCTCCAGCCTAACGGCTCTGAGGTTTTGTTCGCCATGTGAGTAGCTGGCAGGCTGCCCACAGCCTTCCTTGGCCCTGCCCTCCTGTGTGTTGGGGCAGGTGGGCTCGTAGGTGCAGGAGATGGTTCAAGCAGCATGCTGTGTGTTACACTCGTCCCGGTACTGGGGAGTCAGAGCTGGGCCAGGCAGAGAGCATCCATGCAGGGAGGCACAGAGCAAGGCCGCAGCGCAGCGACCGCCGTCCACTTTTGCCTGACACACGCCCCTAGGGGCTGCGCCTTCAGACAGCAGCCACGTCCTTAGCTCACGACTCTGTGGTCAGCAGTAGGGCCTGGGCTCAGCAGGGTGTTCTGCCCGCCTCCCCAGGAATTCCTGGCACATCCTTAGCTGTGGGTGACCATGTGGCTGTGGCTGAGCTCTCTGTGGGTTGGAGCCTGGGCTGGAACAAACAGCCGATGGGGCTGACCCAGGGTCTCACCCCAAGTCTAGGGTTTGGATAAATGTGTAATGACATGTCCACCACTGAAGTGTCATGCAGAGTATTTCCGCAGCCCTAAAAAATATCCTTCATGCTTTGCCTCTTCACCCCTCCTTCCCACTAATGCCTGGAACCACTGATCTTCTAACCATCTCCATAGTTTTGGCCTTTTCAGAATGTCCTAGAGTTGGAATCACAGTGTGTAGCCTTATCAGTTGGCTTCTTTCACTTAGTAATAAGCATTTAAGTTTCCTCCATATCTTCGCAAGGCTCATTTTTTTTTAGGACTGAGTAATATTCAGCTCTCTGGATGTGCAGTTTATTTAACCATTCACCTACTGAAGGATATCTCAGTTGCTTCCAAGCAAATATGGAATTATTAGACAAGGAATGGAATTATGAATGGAAGCTTCTATAAACATTATGAATAAAGCTTGTATAATGAACAGTGCTCCTATAAACATCATGAACAAAGCTTCTATAAACATACACATGCAGGTTTTGGTGTGGACACACATTTTCAACCCTTTTGGGTAAATCCCAAGGATTATGGATCTTGGATTAAAAGGTAAGAGTATGTTTAGTTTTTAAGAAACCACTAAACTGTCTTCCATGGTGGCTGTGTTACTTTGTTCGCCCATCAGCCGTGGATGGGAGTTCCTGCTGCTGCACATCCTGGCCAGCATTCGACGTTTGCAGTGTTAAGGATTTTGGCTGTTCTAATAGATGTGTAGTAGTAGCATGTTGTTCTGATTTGCATTTCCCTGAGGACGCATCATGTGGAGTATCTGTTTAATGTTTACTGCCATCTGTAAATGTTCTTTAGTGAAGTATCTGCTCAGATCTTTTGCCAATTTTTATTGGGTTACTCATTTTCTCCTTGTTGCATCTTAAGAGTTGTTTGTATATTTCAGATGACAGTCCTTGTCAGATATGCCTTTTGCAAATATTTTCTCCAGGCTGTGGCTTTCCGTTCTCTTGACATTGTCGTTTACACGGCAGAAGTTTTTAATGAAACCCAACTGGTCAATTATTTATTTTATGTATCATGCCCTTAGTGTTTTATCTGAAAAGCCATTGCTATATCCAAGGTCATCTAGGTTTTCTTCTATTTTATCTTTTAGGAGTTTCATAGTTTTGCATTTTACGTTTAGGTCTGTGATCCATTTTGAGTCGATTTTTGTGACGTGTGTAAGGTCTGTGTCTAGAGTCATTATTTTGTCTGTAGCTATTTGCTGAAAAGGCTATCCTTCCTCCACTGAATTGGCTTTGCTTCTTTGTCAAGGATCGGTAGACTAGATGTACGTGGATCTATTTCTGGGCTCTCTATTCGGTTCCTTTGACCTATTTGTCTAGTCTTTTGCCATTACCGCGCTGTCTTGGTTACCGGAGCTTTACCGTGAGGCTTGACATCAGGTAGTGTCAGTCCTAGGACTTTGCTCTTCTCCGTCAGCACTGACATGTCTATTCTGAGTCTTTTGTCTTGCCACACAAACTTTAAAAATCTGTTTGTCTGCATTTGCGAAATAATTCACCGGGATTTTGACTGAGATTACATTGAATCTGCAGATCAAGTAGGGAAGACTGACATCTTGACCATATTTAGTCTTCCTATTCATAGAGGTGAAATAGCTATCCACTGACTTAGTTATCCTTTGATGATTTTCATCAGAGTTTTGTTGTTTTCTGCATATGTACCTTGTAGATATTATCAGATTTATACCTAAGTATTTCATTTGTGGGGGTGGTAATGTAAATGGTGATGTGTTTTTAATTTTGAATTCCACTGTTCATTGTTGGCATATAGGAAAGTGATTGTGCTTTTATATTAACGGTATATCTTGCAGTCTTGCTATGATTGTTTATTAGTTCCAGGAGGATTTTTAGTCGTTTTTAAAGCTTTTATGCATAGATTATCATATCATCTGTGAACAAAGACATGATCAGAAATGACATTATTTGTTTTACTTTTTCCTTCTCAATCAGTATACCTCTTACTTTGTTTGTTTATTTATTTACTGTTGCACTAGCTAGGACTCCCAGCATGATGCTGACACGCAGTGGTGAGAAGTGGCATCACTGCATTCTTCCTGCTTTCGGTAGGAAAGCTTCTGATTTCTCACCATTAAGTGCGATGTGAGCTGTAGGTTTTTGTAGGTGTTATTTCTTAAGCTGAGGAAGTTACCCTCAGAGATTCCTGGTTTGCTGAGAGTCTTATCACAAATGAGTGAAATGAATCATGAAGTCCATTTTGTAATGACACTGGAGCACTTCACAGGTAGTGCAAGTATTCTATATGACAAAATAATCCTAACTCTTCTTTTCCATCCTTTGTTACCATTGCTGCCATTCATTTCTTATACATAAGCACATATGTAAGCACAGCTAACTAAATGCGTTGTTGCTATTATCTTGTCAAATCCAACAAAAATCCCAATTTTTCATCTATTAATATAATCATATGGTTTTTCTCTCTTAGCCTGTTGATGTGATGGATTTTATTGAATTTTAAATGCTGAATCAGACTTGCATACCTGGGATAAATCCCATCTGGTTGTGGTGTATGATTCTTTTTACACCTTATAGGATTTGATTTGCTAATATTTTGTTGAATATTTTTGCATCTATATTTATGAGAGATATTGGTTTGTAGTTTTTTTTTCTTGTAATGTTTTTGTCTGGTTTTGGTATTAAGGTAAAGTTGGTCTCATATAATGAGTTAGGCAGTGTTTGCTTGGCTTCCATCTTTTAGCATATATTGTAGAGTATTGGTACAATTTCTTCCTTAAATGTTTGGTAGAATTCACCAGTGAACCTATCTCGGCCTGGTGCTTTCTGTTTTGGGACGTTATTAACTATTGTTTAAATTTCTTTACTATAGACCCATTCAGATAATCTATTTCTTCTTTTGTGAGATTTGGCAAATTGTGTCTTTCAAGGAATTGGTCCATTTCTTCTAGGTTATCAAATATGTGGGCATAGAGTTGTTCATAATGTTTCTTTATTATCCATTAAATAGCTGTGGGATCCGTAGTGATGTTTCCTCTTTCATTTCTGATACTAGTAAGTTGTGTCCTCTCTTTTTTCTTAATTATCCTGGTTAGAGTCTTATCAATTTTATTGATATTTTCAAATAATTATCTTTGGGTTTTATTTTCTGTTTTTAATTTTGTTGATTTCTGCTCTGATTTTTATTGTTTTCTTTCTTCTAATACTTTGGATTTAGCTGCTTTTCCTTTTCTAGTTTCCTCAGGTGAAAGCTTAGATTATTGATTTTATATATTCCTTTTCTTTCTTTCTTTTTCTTTTCTTTTCCTTTTTTTTTTTTTTTTTTTTTTGAGACACAGCCTCACTCTGTTGGCTAGGCTGGAGTGCAATGGCTTGATCTCAGCTCACTGCAACCTCTCCCACCTGGGTTCAAGTGATTCTTCTGCCTCAGCCTCCTGAGTAGCTGGGATTATGGACCATGCCACCACACCCAACTAATTTTTGTATTTTTAGTGGAGAAGGGGCTTTACCATGTTGGCCAGGCTGGTCTCGACCTCTTGACCTCAAGTGATGCACCCACCTTGGCCTCCCAAAGTGCTGAGATTACAGGCATGAGCCACCACACTGGGGTGGTATTTCTTCTTTTCTAAAATATATTCAATGCTACACATTTTCATCTAAGCACTGCTTTATTACCATTATTTTGAACACACTGTTACCTGTTAGATCAACTAACAATATGAAAATAAAACTTTTTATTTAACTTCCATTCATTTCTTCTTCAGGGTCCTTTCTTTCTTTGTGAAGATCCAAGTTTCTGACCTCCATAATTTTTCTTTCCTCTAAAGAATTTTTAATATTTCTTGCAACTAGGTCTGTGGACAACACATTTCTCAATTTTGTCTGAGAAAATCATTATTTTTTCTTTACTTTTAAAGGACAGTTTCACAGGGTATAGAATTCTAAGTTGGTGAATTTCTTTTTTTGCAACACTTTAAATATTTTACTCTACTCTCTTCTTGCTTAGTTGATTTCTGAGGATAAGTCAGATGTGATCCTTATCACAGCTCCTGTATAAGGAAGGGTTTTTTCCCATGTAGTTTCTCTTAAGATTTTTTCTTTACCTTTGATGTTCTGAAGATTGACTATGGTACGAATAGGTGTCTCTTTTTTTGGCATTTATGCTGCTTGGTGCTCCCTGAGCCTCCACAGATTCCTAAGGATATTTGGTTTGGTGTCTGACGTTAGTTTGAGAACAATTCTTAGTCATTACTGCTTTAAGTATTGCCTCTGATTCTTGATCTCTTTCTTTACCTCCTGGTATTTCCATTAGGCATATATTATACCTTTTGTAGTTGTTCTGCAGTTCTTAGATAGTGCATTTTTGTCTTTTTAATATTTTTTCTTTGCTATTCAGTTTTGCAAGTTTCTATTATACCCTCATGCTGAAAGATTCTTTCCTCAGTCGTGTTCAATCTACTAACGAGTTCATCACAGGAATTCTTTATTTCTGTTGCAGTGTTTTTGATCTCTAGCATTTGTTTTTGCTGGAATTTCTACCTCTCTGCTTATATTACTCATTTGTCCTCAAATGTTGTTGTTTACATTAAAACCTTAGTGTATTAATCACAGCTTTTAAAATTTCAGGAATCTCAACATTCCTGCCATAATTGTGATGCTGGTTGTGATGCTGGTTTCTGCCTGTTAGTCTTGTAAATTTTGTTGAAAGGTGGACATGTCGTACAAGGTAAAGGGGACTGCAGTAAACAGGACTGCAGTGCTGCAGGGCAAGTGTCTGTGGTCCTGTGACTCAGTCTCAGTCCCAGTGAGCCTGTGCCCCTGGCCTCTGAGCTTCACAGGTACCTCTCACATGCTTCCTCTCTTAGGTGGAGTAGGATGGCTAGAGCCGGCTCAAGTTGGGTGTTTCCAATCTCGGCTCCGATAAAACTGCAGCAGGTCTGGCTCGGGTTAAACAGTTTATTCTGAAGCTTTGCTAAGAAGAGAATGCTCTGGTGTATCTCAGAACAATCCCTTTCCCTTTCCCCTGCCTAAAGCACAGGGGATGTTTCTCTGATGTTCCCCATGAGCACTGCAGGGCTCCTGGAGGTAAAACTCACAAAGGCGGACCCCAGTGCCCGGGTCCCTGGGAGTTGGTGACTCTCAGACTTGTCCACACCGAGCTTCCAGCAGCTCAACAGGTTCTGCTCACATGTTTCTCCTCAGGTAAGGTGTGCTTCTCTGTATCCACCTGCCTGTCCGTCTCTCCATCTGGGAGGGCAGGGGTTTGCCATGTGACCTGACTTCTGTGATGAATCTAAGAAGAGCTGTTGACTTTTCAGATTGTTTTACTTGTTGCATTAGGTCTGAGCAGCGACCTGTAAGTGCCTTACATGCCAGACCCCATAATTCACAGCTTCACTGTGCCCATGCCAAGCTGGAATCTTTTTCTACATCGTCAATGCTAGACTCAGCAAAATGATGACCGATGGGTTGGTTATTTCAGGAGGAGTTCCCTAAGCACCTATGAGGGCTGGTCCTAGACACTGCAGTGGGGGTGCACAGGCGAACAGTATCGCCAAGGGGGTCGCATCAGGTGTTAATGACCCTGAGGTTGTTCACGGGACGAGACAGAGGACCCTGTGCCACCAACAGAGGCCTTCTGGGTCTTGAGCCCCAGCCAGAAGATAGTTCCTGGGTGCCCAAGAATTCCCCAAATGTCCCTGGCAGACCAGTGGAGTGTGACAGAAACAAGATTAAAATAAAATGGTTCAGGCCACTGGCCCTAACCTCCTGCCTGGAACCAGAGCTCTGCTGAGGGATCTGTGGGGGCTGAGGCTGCTGCCTTCACAGAAGCTGATGCTTAGGATTTCCCTACAGTGCTGAGGGCTAAGTGGAGTCCCCCATACACATTATGTTGGAGCACTAACCCCTAGCTCTCAGAACGCGACCTTAGTTGGAGACAGAGGTCATACAGAGTTCAATATGAAGGTGTCCTCATAAAAAGGGGCTATTTGGACACAGACACACACACACAGAGACCCCATGTGACGGAGAGGCAGAGACGGGAGTGATGTTCCCGGAGACGAAGAACATCCATCTGAGGGCCAGCAGCCTCCAGTCGCTAAGAGAGGGGCTGGAGTGGAGCCTCCCTCGGCCTCCAGAAGGAGCCGACCCTGCTGACACCTGGACCTCGGCCTCTGGCCTCCAGAACCAGCAAAATCCCACTTCCATGGCCTAAGCCGCAGCCATGGAAAACAAATGTAGTTGGAGAAAAGCAGAAACGACTGACTATACAAGGCTTTTTCTGACCTACTCTCTGCAATAGGGTCAGATATGGAGTTTGAGAGTTCATCATTGAAACTCTAGTAAACAAGCTGACTGCACGTTGATTCTGGAAACTGCTGACAGTGGAGACAGGATTCTCTGTAACCCCCTGCCCTCGTGTGGCTTTGTGGCCTGGGCCACGGGCCCAGCTCTGCCAGCTGACGACCCACTGTCCTCTGTGCCATATGTGGTGTCTTGCTGACCATCTGCCATTGGTAGAGCCTGGGGAGGTCAAAGTCCCAGGAATCATTTGTCAACGTTTGCTAACCTAGAAATCCAATCCCCATGTCAGTGACCCCCAGCATTAATTCTCGGTGCTGGGGTGGCCGTGGGCAACTGGGCCAGTGTCACTGCCTGCAAACGGTCCTGGGCCCCTGGGAATAGGTGCGTGACAGGGGGTTAAACATGTCTCCTCCAAAAGGCAGAGCTCGCCTAAGTAGGGGCTGCTCCCACTGTTCACCTGCTGGCCTCGCCACTGACCTACTGTCCTTGGCACCGGCCCAGGAAGCTGCTCAGCTCAGGAGGACAGCCACGAGAGCTACTCTTCAGTTCTTCTTCTCTTCCTTTCCCTCCTGAGGAAAGCCTCACCTGGAGCTGGAGGAAATAGCAGCTGGAGGGTGTGAACGCTTTCCTTGTTTGGGGAAAGAATGGTTTCGTCACAGCCTGCCCACCCTGACCACCAGCACCTTGTGATGTGGGGGGCAGTGACATGAAGGAACCTCCCAAGCAGGCCTCCCTTTCCCCAGGAAGAAGCCCCTGCTGGCCCAGGTGGCTGGGAGAGCTGCAGACAGCACCCAGACTGCTCAGTGGGTGCCACCTACACTCTGTGCCCTGAACTCCACACCCTACAGAGCAACCCCATGCACCAGCCAGCAGCCTCAGAGCAGCCTGCCAAAGCCCAGGGCTCGTGGCTTGCCTGTTCCCCGGGTGGGGGAGGGCGGGAAGGTGGTGTGAGTGAGTGGCTGGCTGAGAGATTAGGATCTCAGCCCCTTCACAAGATGCATGAGCCTCGCCGACTCCTGTGCCGGCCTCATTCCTCTTCCGATCCATTAGCGGGGTCTCCATCACAGCTGTATCTCCCTCGGAGGTCGGGCAGCATCCATCCTGCCTGGCCACACCTGGAAATGCCTGGCATTTCCATGTCTCATGATCCATCTGGTGCCTCTGCAGACAGTCGGCCTAGGACAGGTGGGCGGGAGCCGGCATAATGTTCAGATAAGCTGTTTGTCGCTCCCGTGACAATGTTCCATCTCCCTGCAGCTGACGCCGCACTCACTAATGCCCAGATTGTGGGCAGGAGAGTGGCCAATCCGCGGGGTGAAGGTGCACATCTCCTCCTTCTCGAGTGCTGAGGAAGGAGGTGGCAGAGGCCTTGCAGCCACAGAGCCGAGGCGGCGGGTGAGGAAGGTGGCCGCATGGGGTGAGGATGGTGCCCGACTGTGGTGAGGAAGGTGGCTGCGTGTGGTCAGGAAGGTGGCCGCGTGTGGCGAGGGCCCTGCCGGGTGCTTTTGGAGCCCTGTGGGTCTGGAGAATGAGCACGTTCGCTCCATCGTTCCATGAAGAGAGGCTCCTGAGCCAGGCACTGTCCACTTGGTTGGGCGTTAGCCTGTAGGACCACTGCCCGGTCCAGGGGGCTTTCGGCCTGCGGGACGCAGAGGACTGTCTGTGAACCTCTCCATGGGTGTATGGGCCTCAGGCGGAGGCAGCCTGCGGTGAAGGAAGACACCTTGGAGAAGCTGGTGGGAGCTGAATCCCTCAACACAGGGGACATCCCAGGCCCATGGAAATGGGAAAGCCAAGGCAGGGAGTGGGAAAGGCTGCGGGACTGAGGAACCGGGTGCGGCTGCTGTTCCTTTAATTCACCTGGTGGCAGTTAGGGGTGTTTCCACCGCAAGGCAGAAGCCATCACAACACTGGGCCAGTGTCCCTGTGGACATGATGTAGTGCAATGTGGCATGCTGTGGGAACATGACCTGGAATGTGACGTGGGCATGATGTGGCATGACACGGGAGCAGCATGGTGGAGCGACGCTTCCGAGCCCGCGGGGAATTAGGCGGGAGGATGGTGGAAGAGGGGTCCCCAGGTCCCGGGCCCTCCCAGCTTGAGTGCCGCCAGGCTTCGTGGCCTGGGCGACAGGAAACAAAGTCAGGTCACAGAGCAGGGAGGGCTGGAGGCCGGGGTGGCGCCGGCACCCATGGGTGAGGACGGCTGGGCACTGGAGGCGTCGGGATGCCATGCCTCCTGGTGGGCATCACCCTTTCCGGGGGCTGCTGCTGCTTGGCTCGCCGCAGAGGAAGTTGTTCCCTCTCATCCCAGAGTCCACGTCGCTGATGGTGACCTGTCCTTCTGGGGGCCCTCAGGGGTCCGCCCCAGCCTCTCCCCTCGGCGCCCCTGCCCAGACACGCGTTGTGCCGACCCACCCCTGCCTCACAGGGTGCCTCCTCCCTGCTCGGCGCTTCTCCTCTCTGTCACTTGCAAAAACAGGCGTCCTTGGATTTAGGGCTCACCCTCTTCCGGGAGGCTCTCATTTCAAAGTCCTGACCTTAGGGACAGCTGTAGGACCCAGTTTCCAAGCAAGCTGGCATTCCCAGGCAAGTGGGATTGGGACCTATCTTCTAGGGGACTCCATTCTGCCCCGCAGGGCCTCAGGTGGCCACTGTCTCAGAAGTTCGCTGTGGTGCTTGTAGACGTGCCACGGCCACCCTGGTATTTCTGAGTATTCGAAATGACAGATTTCCCACCTAGGAAAGTGAAGCAGGAGTGGCGGGTGCCCAGGCTGGAGGGCAGGTCCCCGCCCTTCCTGCAGCCCCACCTTGACCCAGCCAGTCCTTCCCATCCACCTGCTCTGGGGCTACTGGCGCCTTGTCCTTGCCCTCCCGGACCCTGCTGCGGGTCACCACATTCGCCTCTGGTTGTCAGCCTGCTTCCCATGGATGCACCTTCGTCTGACCACTGGTCAGCCCTGCTAGTGTCCACCTGAATCTCAGCTCAAGTGACTGATCTGGAGGGAACTCTCCCCGGCACCCCTGCCCTTGCCTTGTGTGTGAAGGATGAAGGTGCTAAGAGCTGGCAGCTGTGGGGACTGGAGGGCCTGGGCTGGGGCGCCTGGAGAAGCCCAATCACTGTGTGGGGCCACCCACAGTCCCCGGGCACCAAGGATCCCCCAGACCCCAGGCACTGTGTGTCCATCTCAAGAGTGACTCGGGCTCACACGGGCCCCCACTGCTGTCCTCCTGCGTCCCCACAGACTTGCCTGGAGTTCTCTCTGCAACCTCTGCCGGCTCAAATTCGGACTCCAGTTCTAGGACATCCAGTCACACATAACTTGGATAAGCAGCCCTCATTTTGTGTTCAATAAAAGATAACATAAGAGATCATTAGAGCAACTATGTCAGAGTAAATGTATTTCCTTGTTCAAGAGTGAAGCTCCTTCAGGAACGTCTGCAATTTGCTTTGTCTTGCTGAAAACAATATATTCCCAGCAGACCCCAGCATGAGGGCCGTTACAAAACGTCATTCATATTGCATAAGTTCCGAAGCGTTAGCACGATGACAAATGGAGGGTTAGTGAAGTATTTATGCTCTGCTGTAAGCGTGGCATCTATAAGTCATGGGGTCCCAGGCGCTCGGCCCAGCACTCACTCAGGATGTGCTCAGCCCCCATGGATGCAGCCGAGAGGAGCTCTGCTTCTTCCATGCGTGGGAATGCGGTGCTTTGGGCAGAGGCACAGCCAGACTTGGCTTCCTTGTTACCTATGGAGAAAAGAGAGGGCTGATAAGAGGAGGGAAGGACAACCCACTGACCAGGAGGACGCGTTTGTGATATAAACAGTGGCTGAAGGGCTGGGGTCTAGAACCTGCAGGCAAGGGCGGCTGGGCACCGCTGATTGATAAATGCCCAGAGGCTGGCAGGGCCCTTCCCAACTGAAGGGGTGCCAACCAGAAACTCTGCACCCAGGAAGGTGGCGTCCCATGAGCTGTCGGGGACATCAGACAAATGTCACAGAAATGCACTGCCCCCCCACGGTGGGTTCCAGATGAGAGTGCTGATGTGCAAACATTGGCAGGGTGAGGGACACCGAGACTTCACACTTCTGCACGTGAATCGGCACAGACACCTTGGAAACTGCGGAAGCTGCCTGGGCTTCAGCAAGCCCACGCCTGGTCCAGTCTGTCCTAGAGAGCCCTGTGCATATGATGGGGCATCCACACTGCCTGTCTGTAGTGGTCCCCAAGGAAACCACCAGGTTGCCATCGAAAGTGCATGGATGAGGAAAGCCTGGCATCGCCAGGGAACCAAAACCACACAGTGAGTGACCTCGGCCTGGCAATCCCTCACTGAAAAATCGGCTGTGAATACATGCTGGGAAAGGCGCCCGACAATTTGTGTCCAGACCTGTTTGCTGGACGGCACGAAAAGGTATGCAACACAGAAAGGGCTGGCGGAGTGCCCTGATGAGAGGCCCGGCTCCCGTGGTTTAGGAGAGAAAAAAGCCGGGCATAGGACTGCTGTTCGATGTGCCCTCTTCTTTGTGGAAACGGGGCATACAATGTATTTTCAGCAGCGCTGCACCAGTATCCCCACCCCATATGCCCCTCCTGCCCCGAGAGGGTCTGTGCCCAGCTTCCCATCTAAGCAGACCTGTGACTGGGGTGGACGTGGCCTTGACAAGGCTGGGCCACCAAAGGCAGTGATTGGCGACCACCTGGCCCATCTGAGATGTTCACTTTGGAGGCAGTGATCGGTGGCCACCTGGCCCATCTGGGATGTCCACTTCGGAGGAAGTGATCGGTGGCCACCTGGCCCATCTGGGACGTCCACTTTGGAGGCAGTGATCGGCGGCCACCTGGTCCATCTGGGATGTCCACTTTGAAATCCAGTCGCTGTGCCACTAAGAAGCCAGATGGCCACATGAGAATACCACGCAGGGGCCCCAACCACAGCCCACATGAGGTGCCCCCAATAGCCACACCACACACAGAGCACCCATAGGACATGCGACGGGCCTTCCTAGGACTCAGGACCCGGCCTCTCACTGCCTCAGGGCAGAGCCCATGTCTGTCCGAACTGTGGAAGGAAGGGCAAGGCTCACTGGGTGTCATCTGAAACATGGTGCTCTGAGGCAGTGGAGGACCAGGACGGCAGTGCTGTGGAGGCACATATGTACGTACTGCACTAGAAACGCTGGAAGGCTAAACACAAAATCAACAAATCTACCAGAAACCATGGCTCATGCCTGGAATCCCAGCACTTTGGGAGGTCAAGCAGGCAGATCACTTAGCCCAGGAGTTCAAGACCAACCTGGGCAACACAGAGAAACCCAGTCTCTCCAGAAAAAAAGTAGCCAGGCATGGTGACTCAGACCTGTGTTTCCAGCTGCTCTGGAGGCTGGGGTGTGAGGATTGCTTGAACCCAGGAGGTTAGGGCTGCAGGCGAGGCAAGATTGCAACACTGCACTCCAGCCTGGGGGACAGAGCAAGCCCCTGTTTCAAAAAAAAAAAAAAAAATGAACAAATCTCCCTGGAGGTGGAGGGGCCAGGGTTGGAAGGGAACCTCTCGGTTCCCGAGAGGCTGGCACATATGCCGGGGACTCTTGGCCAGCAAGAGGGTCCCAACCTGAATAGGGGAGTGCACGGAAAAAAGAGAAGACAGGCAAGCGGGGTCTGGAGGACTGAGTAAGCAATGCTTAAACAGCAATGCTTAAACAGCAGCTTTATTGTGCACACA